>CAODLS010354388.1:0-19699 GCA_948243855.1 Flueggea neowawraea
AGAGAGGAGGATGTCTTTAATGGTGGCTTCTCGCTAAGCATCTATTATTATTTTTATTTGCTTTGCAACCTTATAGCAATCTCTTGCTTTATGGATTGAATTACGAATAAATTCTCCATTTAATTCATTCAGGCAGTGATATATTTGGACAAAAGTGGATCTTTCCATATTAAAAATCTTGGCAAGTGTTCTATCTCGGTAAACGACAAGGAAGTAGCCCCTGGACAGATTCCAAGCCTCACTTCCACTTGTTTAATTGAGGTAACCATTTTTTTGTCCTTTATTTCTGCCTCATTTTTGCGCATCATAAAAAATCTGTCCGTTCTCTCTCTCTCTCTCTCTCTCGATGCTGAACCTTGTTATATAGTTTTCTCTTTCAATGCTTCTTCTAAGCTGTCAATATTGATCGGACAAGTTTTCAGTAGTATGAACTCTATACCTTTTTAGATGGTTTATTATATAACATCTAATTTGGATGATATTATTGGTGCCTCGATTCTAACAACAATAAAAAAATGAATACAAACAATCAGGAATTTAATAACACCTCAAAACCTACAAACACAAAGCGTTGGATTGCTCCCATTGAATCTCGGACGCTCAAATTAGTTTCAATTTTGACAGACTATCAATGTGAGTAGTGAATAATTCTTACATTAGCAAGTCATCCACCATGTCCATTTATAGAGTGACGATTAATGAGAGTATTGTAACGTCTTGTGACATTTCTCATTGATGACCATTTGTAGCATCTTCCATTACAATTCAGAATTGAATATATTCAATGGATTTTTTACCTATCTCATCAGATATATCTACTGATAAGGAGAATGCCATTTATGTCGAAGGTGAGTGAAGCAGTATCTGGATTATGCAGCCCAAATAGAGCAACAAGTTTGAATCATTGCTGAATTTCATTTGCTGAATTTTATTCATCGAAATATGATCAGAAGGTGCTGAATATTTTCAATCTGCACTTTCTCGTTGTTTATATAAGAAATTCAATCTATCATATCTTGCAGGAATATTCTACGGTTATAGATGGTCATTCTTGTTATCACATGTTAGGGCAAGTCGTTGTCAAAGCTTACCAATTGTTGAAGATTTTGTGATTATTTCCCAGATTAGTTGTTGTATATTTTGTAAATCTCTTGTAATTATCTCTTTCCTTATTTATTTCCTAGACTTTAGGAACAAGTTGTACTCACACCATAAAAGACTTTGTATCCTATTTTTGACAGGTACGAAAATACAATTCCAAAACCATTCTTTAGGGTATCACAGCAGGCTGCATAAAAACCTGCAAGAATCCCTGCAAACTTCTGTAAATCAAAGAAGAAGGATACAGAATCATCCACCACCAAATCAACCACACTTCCATCTACATCTGTCATTCATGTCCAATCTAAAAGTTCTAGCTTTAACGCTGGAAGAATCCTTACGGAAACTAACTATGATACTTGGTCTCAAATCCTTAAGATGCACATCGCTGGACGAGAGAAACTTGATTATATCATTGGGGATTCTCCTCAACCTGAAGTGAATAATCCTTTGTATTCGAAGTGGTATGCTGAAAATCAAAAAATAAAAAGCTGGTTGTTCACATCAATGACACCTGAAATTATGAAAAGATATCTTCGACTCCATAAAGCATTCTATGATGGATTAGATGAAACACAAATTTTTGCTCTTAATCAACGAGCATTCGCAATTCACCAATCAGGTCGCTCTCTTCCAACTTATTATGGTGAACTTGTTGAAATATTTCAAGAACTAGATCATCGCAACAAAGTGAAGATGAAGGATCCAAATGACATCATTGTGTACAAGGCATCTGTTGAGAAGCTGAGGATACACATTTTTCTGAATGGTCTTAATGTTGAATTTGAACAAGTTTGAGGTGAAATTGTTTGAATGGATCCAAGTTTGGATCTTGAATGCACGTATGCGTATTGTAATATCCCGCCTGTTCTAACCGGAATCTAGTAGGATTCCTAGAAGAGTTGGAGTTGGAGAGTGTTTGGATGTTGAGTCGCATGTGTAATGCACATTTGAGGTCATCTACATGCATAGTACTGGGTACTACGTACACAGACGAGGCTTGAGTATGACCGCGGACGTGCGTGGGTTGTAATGTACGTTGGAGGTCATCTACGTGCACAGTATTGGGTACTACGCACGTAGTTGGGGTCTGGGTTTGACCGTAAACATGCTTAGGACGTCTGGGCGGGTTATAAAGCTTCTGCGCACGTTGATCACCGTCTGTGTATGAACCGTGAGCACGTTAAGGCCTTCTACTTACACAGTAGGGGGTGGAACGCACATGCATTGTAGATTTGGGAGCAAGGGGATTCTAGATCTGCCGTCTACGCACGTTGTGTGGGATTCTACCCACGTAAAGTACGGTTCTACGTACGCATAACCCCTACTGCTCACGTAGATGTGTTCTAGCTGGGCAGTTTTGCGTGAAATATGACGCTTCAGCCCGTGAGTCTATAAACACCCTCCACCTACCCTTTCTTCAGTCATAACTCATCTCAACCACCAGAGAACTCTCTCATTTATTTCTCTCTGATCTTACTTGTTTCTCTTTGCTTCTACAACAATTTTTGAGGTAAGAAACATCCATTAATCTCCCAATTTCCTTATTTTGCTTTGCATTTGAGAATTCTAGGGCTCCGGCCAAACTTTATGTTTGGGTCAGATCTTTTATTTTCTGATGGAATGAGAGTTAATAGGTGTTAGATTATGGTTGGTTGTTTGAAGCCTGGAGCTTATGGTTTAAGCTTCGTGGGATTTGGTGTTTGAACCAAATGAGTTTCTCTGAAACTAGAGTTTTGGGTTTTGCTAGATTTCTTAGCAGATCTGGTGTACTTTCTGATACATCTTATTGGATCAGAGTTAAAACTACTTATATTTGAGTTTGGCTTGGAGAAATTAATGATTTCTCCTTATGGGTCATAAAGATCTGAATCTCTAAGTAGAGATTCTTGAGGATTTTGAGTTCATTTGTTGAACTCGAGGTTACATTGATGTGCAGCAGGATGATTAGAACCAATGTGGGTGTTCAGTTCCGTTGGGTACCGAACGGATCCTGATTTGGGCATATTTGCCATTTTGTAGAATTATGTTTACATTTGCATTTGCATATCATGCATTTGGTATTGTCACAGTACCACATTTTGATGTTTGAGTTGTTTGTACGTGTACAGCTACTTGTCCCTGCCAGCGAGACCAGCCATCGACTAGTAGGGCTTGACTGGTGACATTCTGGAATATGGATTAATCTAAGGATTGGTTGAGATAATAAATTGGTTATATGATTTAATAATCAATAACTATTTTGAAATTGATATATATATATATATATATATATATATATATATCTAATTTTTTAGGCTTGTATGGGATGGGCCGGGCTTGTACGGGACGGTTCGCCTCGTACGCCTGTCATGATTCCGAAAACGGGTTGTGACAATAGTGGTATCAGAGACTAGGTTTCATAAGTCTTGAGTATATGTGTACTTTGATACCAAAGGTCGTACCACAGTGTAGGTTTCGTATTGTCTGGGGTCGGTGTAGAACTTAGGTATCTTTGATCGAGTCAGTATGATTTGCTTCTATATACCCTTTGGTATTTGGCTTGGTACTGTGGCAATCACATGCATCTTGGCATTGCATATACGGTTTATTTTATTGTAGATATGGATCCACCTCGTGGTTGATGTCGTGGGAGGCCTAGACGTCAACCTGTTGAGACTGTTGATCATTCTGTAGTCGATCAGTATGATGCAACTAGTTTTCCTAAGGTCCCTGCACCAGCAACTCAGCCCTAGCCAGTGCCTGTTGGTCTGATGGACACTTTTGAGCGATTCACCCAGGTTCTTATTCGGGTGGAGGTGCTTTTAGCTGGCCAGACAGCTGGAGGTCAGCCTGTTTCGCAGGTTGTAGCACCATCAGTTCCTCCATCCCAGCCTGAGACAGTTGCAGCAGCAGCACTTGTCGTAGTTCCAGTAGCACCTCAGTCTGATGCTGAGTCTCGTCTTACTAGATTTCTAAAACTTGTTCTGCCTAGGTTTGCGGGCAAGATGGGGAAGGATCCCAAGAGTTTCACCTTCATGGTGGGACTATGTTTTGATATGATAGAGCTTACAGATGACACTGCTAAAGTTAGACTTACGTCATTCTTATTGGATGATCGAGCTGCCAGATGGTGGCATGATCAGGGATCTCACCAAGTTGCCACTTGGGAAGAGTTCAAGAGTTAGCTCACATTGTATGTCCTTCCTCAGAGTGAAAGGGATAGAAAGGCAAATCATTTTATCGAGTTCCACCAGGAGCCTGGTATGACAGTGGCTGAGTATGAGGATAGGTTCTGAGAGTTGAGCCATTATGCACCTGCTGAGGCCCGTGGTGAAGATGTTTTGGCAAGGAAGTTTTTGAATGGGTTGCTACTAAAGATCAGGAGAGTGGTAGCGACCCAGAGATTGACCAATGTATCACAGATATCTGAGGTTACGAGGAGCATGAAGTACCAGGATGATAGGCAATCGATGGAGCCCAAGAGGGCAAAGACAGAGGGTACATCTAGTGGCCAGTAGGGCCGGAGACAGAGTGGTCTGACAGAACAGAAACACCAATGTTTCTCTGAAGGTCAGAATCAGAGACAGGGACATGGATTCTAGAGTGCTAGTGTGGCACAGTCAACGAGACATGTAGAAGGACAGAGTTTTGGGAGCTCACGTCCACCTTGTGAGGCTTGTGGGAGGAGGCACTTTGGAGCTTGTGCCAGATCGGCAGACCTCTGTTTTCATTATAGAAAGTCAGGACATAAAGTGGTTGAGTGTCCCGTAAAATATGGCACAATATCACAGACAGTGCAATCAGTGGTCGGAGGTTCAGGTACCGCTAGCACAGGGGCTGACAGAGGTACATGCAGAGGCACGACAGGTTCTGAGAGTCGTAGCCAGATTGGTCAAATTACCAACCGTGGGCAGGACAGTCAGAGTATTTTTTCTATAGGAGGGCATGCTCGAGTGTACCACTTGATTCGTCAAGAGGCACAGACCTCCAATGCTGCGGTTACCGGTACGCTCCTTATTTCCGATACTCCTGCATATGTGTTATTTGATACTGGTGCATCTCATTCATTTATCACTCCACAGTTTATTGAGCGTTCGAGATTAGTGTTACGTTAGTTGGACAAGTTGCTAGAGGTTTCATCACCTTTAGGCAGCAAGTTATTGACTGATTATAGGGTTTAGAATTGTGTGATTGCATTTGATGGGCATGAGTTAGTAGCTGATCTCTTTTTATTAGATGTGGGGGAATTTGATGTCATCCTTGGTATGGATTGGCTTTCAAAGTGGCATGCTACATTAGATTACTTTGCCAAGAGGGTATGTTTTCAACCGTCTGGTCAAACTGAGTTCTGTTATCAGGGTGAGCGAGATAGTGTTGTTCGAGGTTATTTGTCAGCCGTTAGGGTTGAGAGAATGATACGCCAAGGTTGTGAGGCATATTTGACTTTTATTTTGACTGAGTCTCCAAGACCAGAGTTGAGAGTGGAAGAGGTACTGCTAGCTCGAGAGTTTTCGGATGTGTTTCCGGAGGAGTTACCGAGACTTCCATCTGAGCGTGAAGTAGAGTTTGCTATAGAGGTACAAACTGATACAGATCCGATATCGATTCCACCATATCAGATGGTGCCAGAAGAGTTCAAAGAATTTGAGACCTAGTTGAGAGAGTTATTGGATAAGAGATTTGTCAGACCGAGTGTCTCACTTTGGGGTGCTCCAGTGTTGTTTGTTAAGAATAAGGATAGAAGCATTCGTATGTGTATTGACTACCGCTAGTTGAATAAGGTGACAATCAAGAACCGATATCCACTTTCGAGGATAGATGATTTATTTGACCAGCTGCAGGGGGCGGAGTGATTTTCTAAGATTGACTTGAGGTCGAGATATCACCAGCTAAGTATCAAAAGTGAGGATATTCCGAAGATAACATTTTGGACATGTATGGTCATTATGAATTCTTAGTGATGTCATTTGGCTTGACTAACGCACCAATGACATTTATGGATTTGATGAATAGGGTATTCAGACCATACTTAGATCATTTCGTTATCATCTTCATTGACGACATCTTGGTGTACTCGATGAGTAGAGAAGAGCATGAGGATCACTTGAGGTCAGTCTTGCAGACTTTGCGAGAGCATAAGTTGTATGTGAAGTTCTCCAAATGCGAGTTTTACCTTGATTAGGTGGCATTTTTAGGACATGTGGTGTCTAAAGATGGGATCATGGTGGATTCGAAGAAAGTAGAGACAATATTTCATTGGGATAGGCCTAAGACCGTGACGGAGATTCAGAGTTTTCTTGGCATGGCCGAGTACTATAGGAGATTTATCCAGGATTTTTCTAGGATCGTAGGTCCTATGACTCAGTTGACGCAAAAGGGAGTTAAGTTTGTTTGGTCAGATAGGTACGAGGACAACTTTCAAAAGTTAAAGAGGAGTTTGATGAGCGCACCAGTATTGGTTTTGTCATCAAGCTCTGGAGGTTTTACAGTATACTGTGACGCATCTAGAGTTAGTTTGGATAGTGTATTGATGCAACATGGAAAGGTGATTGCCTATGCATCGAGACAACTCAAGAAGTCTGAGCAAAATTACCGATGCATGATCTAGAGTTAGCAAAAGTGGTGTTTGCACTCAAGATCTGGAGGCATTACCTGTATGGAGAGGCTTTTGAGATCTTCACAAATCATAAAAGTCTCAATTATATTTTCGGGCAGAGAGACCTGAATTGAGGTAGAGACGTTGGTTTGAGTTGCTAAAGGATTATGATTGCACTATATCATATCATTTGGCAAGGCAAATGTCGTAGCCGATGCTTTGAGTAGGAAGTCGATGGGGAATTTGGCTCACATCGCAGTTGAGAGACGACCAACAGTGTCGGAGTGGCAAAGGTTGATGGAGGAAAGAGTCGAGTTACACTTCAACGACTCTGAGGCTTTGCTTTGTCATGTTGAGGCGAGGTATATATTGTTAGATAGGATCCGAGAGTCTTAGAAGGAGGATTCTGAGATACAAAGTTTGATCGAAAAGGTTAGATCATCTGGTGTATCGGAGTTCAGTGTTGATGATTCAGGAGTTTTGTGGTTTGACTTGAGATTGTGCATACCATCGTCTGGTGGTTTACTAGAGGAGATTATGACCGAGGGTCACAACTCCACCTATTCTGTACACCCGAGGTACATCAAGATGTATCGAGATCTCTAAGAGTCCTATTGGTGACTGGGGATGAAGAAGAATATAACTGAGTTTTTTAGTCGGTGTTTGACTTATCAGCAGATTAAATTTGAGCACCAATGTCCTTCTAGATTGATGCAGTAGTTACCCCTTCTGAAGTGAAAGTGGGATCGCATCATGATAGATTTTGTGGTTAGATTGCCAAGGACATCTTAGGGGTATGACTCTATTTGGGTGATCGTGGACCGATTGACAAAATGGGCACATTTCCTGCCTGTCAAGATGACTTACAGAGCTGCACGACTAGCAAAATTGTACATCGAGAGGATTGTATGTTTGCATGGCGTGCCAGTCTCTATAGTGTCTGACAGAGGACATCAGTTTACTTCGCAGTTTTGGCATAAACTACAGGAGGAGTTGGGTACTCGATTGGATTTTAGCACTACTTTTCATCCGTAAACCGATGTTCAATCTAAGCGTACGATTCAGACTCTGGAGGAGATGTTGAGAGAGTGCGCTGTGGATTTTAGTGGGAGTTGGGATTCTCACTTGCCATTGGTAGAGTTTGCATACAATAACTCATACCATTCAAGTATTGAGATGGCGCCTTACGAGGCTTTGTATGGGAGGAAGTGTATATCTCCCCTATGTTGGGTTGAGGCCGGTGAAAGAGAGCCTTTGGTGTTAGATCTTATCTTGGAGACTATTGAGAAAGCCAGGTTGATCCAGTAGAGGATCCAAACTGCTCACAATCGACAAAAGAGTTACGCTGACCCGAAGCGTAAACATTTAGATTTTGGGGTTGGAGACCATGTATTCCTCAAGGTATCATCGATGAAGGGTGCCATGAGATTTGGAAAGAATGTCAATTTGAGCCCGAGATACATTGGTCCGTTTGAGATTATCGGCCGAGTCGATGCCGTGGTTTATGAGTTGATGTTACGGCCTGAGTTTGTTTTGGTTCACCCAGTGTTCCATATCTCACTTCTAAGGAAGTATGTCTCTGATCCATCTTATGTTCTGGCACCTCAGTCTATCGAGGTTCGACCAAACCTGTCTTCTGATGAGCTTCCTGTGAGGATCGTTGACCGTCTGGTCAAGAGACTCTGGAACAAAGAGATCACTTCTGTGAAAGTGATTTGGCGGCATCATTCTGTTAAGAATGCCACTTGGAAGGCCGAGGACGAGATGCGGCATAGATATTCGAACATGTTTGATGCAGTTGATCCCTAGGTCAGTGTGTTTTGTTTATGTCTTGCATATTTTGGATTTCATTCTATTTTGGGCATCATCAGTTTGCATGTTTGTACGCGGGCTGAATGTTGGTTATACACTGGCTATGTTTTGAGGCTGATAGCCTAGACTTTGATTTGGTTTTATCTTGGGGAGCTAGAGTTGATCTTAGCTTCGATTTAGATGGTTTTGAAATTCGATGACGAATTTCTTTTGAGGGGGAAAGTATGTAATATCCTACTTGTTCTAACCGGAATCTAGTAGGATTTCGAGAAGAGTTGGAGTTGGAGAGTATTTGGATGTTTAGCCGCATGTGTAATGCACATTTGAGGTCATCTATGTGTATAGTACTGGGTACTACGCACACAGACAAGGCTTGAGTATGACCGCGAACATGCGTGGGTTGTAATGTATGTTGGAGGCCATCTACGTGCATAGTACTGAGTACTACGCACGTAGTTGGGGTTTGGGTTTGACCGTCAACGTGCTTAGGAACATCCGGGCTCGTGGCAAAGCTTCTGCGCACGTTGATCACCATCTGGGTGTGAACCGTGAGCACGTCGAGGCCTTCTACGCACACAGTATGGGGTGGAACGCACATATATTGTACATCTAGGAGCGAGGGGATTCCAAATCTGTCATCTACGCACGTTGTGTGGGATGCTACCCACGTAGAGCACGGTTCTACGTACGCAGAACCCCTACTGCTCACGTAGATGTGTTCCAGCTGGGCAGCTTTGCGTGAAATGTGGCGCTTCAGCCCGTGAGTCTATAAATACCCTCCACCTACCCTTTCTTCAGTCATAACTCATCTCAACCACCAGAGAACTCTCTCATTTATTTCTCTTCGATCTTACTTGCTTCTCTTTGCTTCTACAATAATTTTTTAGGTAAGAAACATCCATTAATCTCCTAATTTCCTTATTTTGCTTTGCATTTGAGCATTTTAGGGCTCCGGACAAACTTTATGTTTGGATCAGATATTTTCTTCTATGATGGAATGGGAGTTAAAAGGTGTTAGATTATGTTTTTTTGAAGCCTAGAGCTTGTGGGTTAAGCTTCGATTTCGTGGAATTTGGTGTTTGAACCAAATGAGTTTCTCTGAAACTAGGGTTTCGGGTTTTGATAGATTTCTTAGCAGATCTAGTGTAGTTTTTGACACATCTTGTTGGATCAAAGTTAGAATTACTTAGATTTGAGTTTGGCTTGGAGAAATTGATGATTTCTCCTTATGAGTCACAGAGATTTGAATCTCTAAGTTGAGATTCTTGAGGATTTTGAATTCATTTGTTGAACTCGAGGTTACATTGATGTGCAGGAGGCTGATTAGATCCAATATGGGTGTTTGATTCCGTTGGGTACCGAGCAGATCCTAATTTGGGCAGATTTGTCATTTTGTGGAATTATGTCGATATTTGTATTTGCATATGATGCATTTGGTATTGCCACAGTACCACATTTTGATGTTTGAGCTATTTGTATTTGTACAGCTACTTGTCCCTGCCAGCGAAACTAGCCACCGACTAGTGGGGCTTGACTAGTGACATTGCTTGGACTCCAGGTGAGTACATAGCAGTTTCAGACACATTGGTTGTGTCTCGAACTCCTATTTACTGATTTTTGATGTGTTGAGAATATTCTGAAATATGGACTAATCTAAGGATTGGTTGAGATAATAAATTGGTTATGTGATTTAATAATTAATAACTGTTTTGAAATTGATATATATGTATTATATATATCTCTCTCTGATTTTGATGTTGGATTGCATGATTGGAATTTTATATTATATGATAGTACAATTTGGTTTTTGATATGGGGACACCTGTGCTACGAGGCATGTAGGCTTTGGTATACCAATGATTGATATAGCACAGCTACCAGGGTTGTCGATAGCTATATTGCCCTGATTAGACACATGATTTGATATTGATAGAGGTGATTCCTCATCATGGTTTATAGCTAGTCCACACACCTCGTGATTTATGGCTGAGTCCATATCACTCTTGTTT
The DNA here is from genome assembly GCA_948243855.1 of Flueggea neowawraea. Lineage (NCBI taxonomy): Eukaryota > Viridiplantae > Streptophyta > Magnoliopsida > Malpighiales > Phyllanthaceae > Flueggea > Flueggea neowawraea. The sequence continues at coordinate 10,501 of CAODLS010354388.1, forward strand.
AGTCCCGTATCGTTTGTATATGTTTTGAATATAAAACTTTGATTTGAAATCTGAGATGATTTCTATTACGCCTACGTACATGCTAGTTACTTTGTTTGCGAACAAATTTCAAAAATGATTTTCGAAAGGTTATTACTTATATAGCATGTATAGTTATATATCTATTGATATTACATGTGGTATTTGTAAACTATTTTCAAAACAATCTTTGTGAGGCACGTATGAGGCGCTCTGGAGTATTATTCCTCGTTGGGTTTGACCTCTGTTGTATTTTTGTCTGTGGTTGATCCTTTATTTCAGGTAAACAGATTTTGGCTTCGGCAACTAATCTACATTTTTTTCCGGGCTCTTTATTTTAGGTATTAGAGTTCTGCACCAAGATGTTGTTGGGTTACTGGGTTGTCATTTGGCTTTTCATGTATTTGATTTGGTTTACTTGTAAACCTTATTTGGGTATATAGACTGTATACATATATTATGCTGATTTTATATAAATTCGTTTTATATTCTATATATTTTGAATTACAAATGTTATTAAATATTTTGGGTAATAATATGATCTTTGAGGCTTGTACGGGATGGGTCGGGCTTCCACAGACGGTTAATCTCGTCGCAGGTCATGATTTCAAAAACGAGTTGTGACAATAGTGGTATCAGAGACTAGGTTTCGTAAGTATTGAGTATGTGTGTACTCTGATACCAAAGGTGGCATCAGAGCGTAGGTTTCGTATTGTCTGGGATCGGTGTGGAACTTAGGTATCTTTGATCGAGTCAGTATGATTTGCTTCTATATACCCTTTGGTATTTGGCTTGGTATTGTGGCAATCACATGCATCTTGACATTGCATATGCGGTTTGTTTTATTGTAGATATGGATCCACCTCATGGGAGAGGTCATGGTCGAGGTCGTAGGAAGCCTAGACATCAGCCTCTTGAGGCTGTTGATCATTTTGTAGCCGATCAGCATGATGCGGCTAGTTTGTCTGAGGTCACTGCACTAGCACCTCAGCCCCAGCCAGCGCCCGTTGGTTCGATGGACGCTTTTGGAAAAAAGTCATCGAGTTCCCTTTCCATTAAGTTTGAATAAAAGTTCTTTGCCATTCATAGTTGTGCATTCTGATGTTTGGGGCCCTGCTAAAATTCCAACTTTAAGTGGATCTCGGTGGTTTGTGTCTTTTATTAATGATTATAGTCGTATGACTTGGGTATGTTTAATGAAGTCTAAGCAGGAGGTTTGCTCTCTATTCAAACAATTTTATTTGATGGTTGCTACTTAGTATAAGACTTCAATCCAAGTGCTTCGAACTGACAATGGCGGAGAATTTGTCAATCATGAATTAAAGCAATTCTTGAACCTTCATGGTATCATTCTTCAAACTACACGCCCATATTCTCCTCAACAGAATGCGGTTGCTAGAGAAAATATCGACACCTTTTAGAAATGGTTCGAGCTATGCTATTTGAAGCCAACATGTCTCTTCAATATTGGGAGAATCACTTACTACTGCAGCTTATGTAATAAATCGAATTCCATCTCGAAGTCTCAACTTTAGTACTCCACTTGAAACACTAAATCAAAGCTTGACCTTACCACCAATATCAGATTTACCCCCAAAAGTTTTTGGTTGTTTTACATTTGTTCATATACCTCTTCATGCTCAGCATAAGCTCGAACCACGTGCTCTTTGATGTGTGTTTGTTGGTTATGGTCTTCATCAAAAAGGATAGGTGTTGTCATCCACCAAATCGAAAAGTGTATGTTACTATGGATGTTCAGTTCCATGAATGTCAAATGTATTTTTCTGCTGCTAAAAATGCAGGTCAATGGGAGAGAAGTATTGACTTGCAGGCCTTGAACTATCCAAATGAGACTATGCGACACCCTATGCAACATACTGGATAACTCTTTGGAGCTAAATCACAAGCTAAACTTGAACCTCAAGCTGAACCTGTGCAAACAGATAATACAACTTCTGAACTGTTTGATCAAAATAATAGTGGTGAAGTCGAAGTTGAAGTGATGTACCACATCACCAATTGTCACCTTTCCTTGATGCTTCGAGTCCACAAGAGTCACCTTCACAAGTTGAATCACAGGTAAATCTTGAACCTTCTCGCCAATACTTCCTAATTGTGCCACAAGAGGTATTCCTAAGATAAACTATGAACCTACTCTACATTCTGGTCCTAAATATCCAATAAATAATTATGTTTCTTACCATAGGTTGTCAAAGACATGTGAATCATTTGCAAATCAATTATCTACTGTACATATTCCTAATAGTGTGTAGGAAGCCATAAAAGATTGCAGGTGGAAAGATGCAATGAATGAAGAGAAGTCTCTTTAAAGAAATAGAACATGGGAGGTAGTTGATTTACCTCAAGGGAAAAAATCTGTTGGATGTCGCTGGATCTTTATAATCAAATACAAAGCAGATGGAAGCATTGAAAGATATAAGGCACGCCTGGTCGCTAAAGGGTATAGCCAAACTTATGGGATTAACTATGCAGAAACTTTTGCACCAGTTGCAAAAATAAATATTGTACGTATTCTTTTATCATTGGCTGCAAACTTTGATTGGCCTCTACATCAACTTGATGTAAAGAATGCATTCTTACATGGAGATCTTCAAGAGGAAGTGTACATGGAATTGCCTCTGGGATGTAGATTGCAAATTGAAGGAAGCAAACAAGTTTGTAGGTTGCGAAAGTCATTGTATGGGTTAAAGCAGTCACCAAGAGCATGGTTTGGCAGATTTACAAGCTCAATGAAGGCTTTTGGGTATCGACAGTGTAGTTCTGATTATACTCCATTAATTAAGCACAAAGAAGGGAAGTTGACCATTCTTATTATATATGTGGATGATATGATTGTAACAGGAAATGATGATGATGAGAGGACAACCTTACAAGCTTATCTTTCGCAAGAATTTGACATGAAAGATCTTGGACCCTTAAAATATTTTCTGGGTATTAAGGTGTTACGATCTAAACAAGGTATATTTCTGTCACAAAAGAAGTATACGTTAGATTTACTAAAGGAAGTTGGCATGTTAGCTTGCAAGCCCATGGATACTCCTGCTACAAAAAATGTTAAGTTGGGCATTTTTCAAGATCAAATTCCTGTAAACAAAGAGCAATATCAAAGGCTAGTAGGTCGACTGATGTATTTTGCTCATACTAGACCTGATCTAGTATATTCGTTGAGTAGTGTTAGTTAATATATGCACTCTCCAAGTGAAGAACACATGAAGGCTATACAAAGTATCTTGCAATATTTGAAGTCATCTCTGGGTAAAGGAATTATGTTTACCAAAAGCACTAATTTGACTATTGAAGGCTATACTGATGCGGATTGGGCTGGTTCTATTGATGATAGACGTTCCACTATAGGATGCTTGACATTTGGTGGAGGGAACTTAGTTACATGGCGAAGTAAAAAGCAAGGAGTGGTAGCAATGTCTAGTGCAGAGGTTGAATACTGAGGGATGGCAAAAGGGGTGCACGAGTTACTTTGGATTAAAATTTTTTGCAAGAACTCAAAATTTTGCATATACTTCCTATGAAGTTATTCTGTGATAACAAGGCTACTTGTGATATAGCTCATATTCCAGTTCAACATGATCGTACAAAACATGTGGAAATTGATCAGCATTTTATTAAAGAACACTTAGAAGCAAAGGTAATTGAAGTTCCTCATGTTCGGGCTGAAGGTAACTTGTAGATATTCTCACTAAAGCAGTATCAAGCAAAGTCTTTCATCAAACTTTGGACAAGTTGGGCATGCAAGACATTTATGCACCAACTTGAGGGGGAGTGTTGAAAATTTTGTGATTATTTTCCAGATTAATTGTTGTATATTTTGTAAATCTCTTGTAATTGTCTCTGTCATTTATTTCCTAAACTATAGGAATAAGTTGTACTCACACCATAAAAGACTGTACCCTATTTTTGACAGACACAAAAATACAATTCCAAAACCATTCTTTACCAATGAGGCTCCAAAGGTTGAAAACCTTAATCACAAAACCTGGTGGAAATAGATTCACACCTAAATTACTGCGTTTTCATCAGGTAAAGTTCGTCTCAGTTTGTCAAAAAAACAATGGGTGCAGCATCCATATCTTGATTAATTACAGACACTGAATCCTTAATTTCTGTTAATGATTAAGCTATCTTATCAATTTCCTCTCTTTTTTTGCCCCTTTCTAATGAGACCAATTTTCCTTGGATTATAATGTGATGTATATGTTTGTCAATGGTATAATTGTTGTTGGTATTTTTTTTTTTTGAATAGTATGGCCGAGCCCCTCAACTCATATAGATCGATCCACAGAGAAACGGAGAGAATTATTGTAGGTAATTTGCGAAATTCCTTTCCTTTTATCTTTCTGACCAATCATTAGAGGACTACTAAAGATTGTATATTATTAATCATAGCCTAATCTTTTTATTTTCCTATTATCTTGAGCGGATTGGCTGTTTTCATCTTTATCCACTTATTATGGCAATACCTTCCCTTGTTTGCTTTTTTACCATGTTCAGTCGACGTCAGCATTGTGTGCGCTTCTTCATGGGAAATAAAAGTTTCCCTCAACTTATGTCTAAAGTACAAGTACAATTGTTATTGGCATAAATGCTCTGTCCAACACCAGAAAAAGAAAAACATAGATAACTGACACACCCGCATAATGCGACAACAAATGTGACACACCTCTCCAATTATCGACCACACTATCAAGCTATTGTTTTCTATAAGTGCTATCAAGCTAATTTAACACACCAAAAACCATTCTTGTCCTCCAATTATGACCATGATGTGAAAAAATTTAGTTAAAAATGTAGAAAGGATTTAGAATATTAAGGACGTCGACAATGAGCCTTGCACATGTGTTGATAGTCATGGAAGCAAGGTCCACCACAATGAAGAGGGCAATCCAATCTCATGCCTCTGCACCTTCCTCTTCCCATGCACTCTGCAAACTCTCCTATGATGTAGTCCTCGTTGTTGAAACTTCTCTTTCTGTGCATTTTGTTATTGTTTATGCCTCTCCTTCCTCCTCCTTTTCCTTTTCCACATCCCCATTTGTAATATCCAACTCCTCCTCCTCCCCATCCCCATCCACCTCCCCCTCCTCCTCCTTCGCCGCCGCCGCCACCTCCCCATCCCCATCCAAAACCGCCTCCACCTCCCCCACCGCCGCTCCTCGGCCACCCCCACCTCCTCTATTGTACCCACTATACCTATTCTTGCTTTCCACCACAACTTGAGTGCTGTTGGATGTCATGTTCTGGTTTCCATTTTCATGGCCTCCAGAAATCTTGGAAAGATCTATAGAGTTGGCATCAACTTGTGTAAGAGCAATGCTATCCCTTACTTGATCACCAACCACTACTATTGCTAGAAACAAGAGAACCCGCATGGTTTTCGTCACCCCTGTCTCCATCGAATAAGTCTTCCTATGTTGTGCATATGAATGCATGTCTACAATAGTTTATATAATCCTCAGACAGCTAAATTTTGGACCACAAGAGATGGATGTCTTAAATAAAAAACCAATAACAACCAAGCAATTGCCTTCATTGAAAGAGAAATAATAGATGACTTAAGACTCACGTTGTCCCCACTTGCAAGGAGTGAGACCAAATATACAAGATCCTCAAAAGTGTGTACAGGAAGATCAGTTGGCAGTGTAGAGAAAACCGGTGGGGTTGGAGGGTATTTTCTTTTCTTTAACAGTACACAAGGTTCCTTACAAGCGTGCAAAAATCGATGTCAGTGTGTTGGAATCATCATTGCATCACCCAAGCTAACAGTACCAAATTTACGTTTTAAAATACCTCCTCGAGCACGATCTGTGTTGTTTAATTTGGAGATTGAGCCTGAATATACATATGCTCAACCACAAATTAAGATGTAATTGCCGAAAAATATGCGATGTTTAGCTACATTAAAAAAATGTCTTCTTCTTGGTGCATTAGTGTTGGTATAAAAGCGTGCCTGAGCCAATGAAATAGCTAGAAGCTGTCATCAAATTCAAAAGCTCAATCACCTTTAAATAGCTTTTTAAGCATAAAAAAACACCAATTTATTTTGATATACTAATGATCAAGCCTTTTTGCCAGAGCTATAATTTGTTTTTTCAAAGCACCATTTAAAGGAAGCTACCAAAGAACAAAGAGCCTAGTCAAGGAAGTATAAATGGCCCAAGAGGATTCTCGAGTCTTGTTTCCCTGTACTTAGTACCGCCCTCCCACTTCTGTGCAAAACAATCATTTGGGAAGTAGCAAATTAACAAGTGTCTTTTCCACAAATTTACTCGTTTTTTGGATCGAATGGAAAATGCCAATCTTTTGATTGTTGTTTGTTACAGACATTACTTTTGTATGGTTACTATATGGGTACTTTTAAGAGGGTAATAAGTTGCAAAAGGCGATATTGTTATCATTGCTGAATTCCATTCATCGAAATATGATCGAAAGGTGCTGAATTTTTTCTCTGCACTTTCTCGTTGTTTACATAGGAAAATTCAATCTATCATACCATGCATGTATATTCTGCGGTTATAGATAGTCATTTTTGCTATCACATGTTAGAAAGTAGAAAGCATTTATCAGGAAAAGAAAAACAATTTGAGAGTGTGGGTTCGTGGCTAGTGGAGTGAGGATATGTATGAGTTTAGTTCCTCCCCTTAGGAGCAATTGCTTGTTTAATCCTTATAGCAAGTTTTTGTACATTTTGAGGAAAAAGCTTTTGGTTGTAATTTTGGGCTTTGGATTTTGAGTGCTACTCTCCATATTTGTACTCCTCATTTTGATTAGTGGATATTTTAGTCCTTGCCCGTGAACATACGTAAACTTTAAGTTGAATCACATAAATTTTGTGTCTCCATTTCATTTATTTATTTCTCTATTTTGTCGTCTATTTATACCCAAATAAATTACGCTTCCGCACTAAGATCCCTAACAATAACGTACAAATGGAATGCCATTCACATGGGGGAGAAGCTTTCGCATACAAACAAATGATTTTACACTTAAAGAGATAAGTTTACGCTTACATATACACTTTGTAATCTTCACATCTTTTCTAATAAATAGAGACTTCTAAAACATTTCAAGATATATTCATTTTTGGCTGAAGAGTATACCGAACACTCTGCCAAAATCCTTGTTGACTTGAACGTTGAAAAGTCTAAAGAAGCAACCGACCTTATACGTTCCTATTTTGTGTTTGCACAATTCATAGTTTTCATGATTGTTTTTCCATTTCGCCCCTTTCTAAATTGTTGCAGATCTGAGGCAACACAATAAACCATTCATAATTTTAAAACACATCATCAAATCACGATATTCTTATTAGATATTTAATAATGAAAGCACATAAAATTCAATCATCTAAAGTTATACATGCAGTTTGATCATTACGTAGCTTTTATTGAACCCAATCCATCCATCTTTTAATAATTTAACAACAAGGCTGCCATTGATGAATCAAATTGAGTAGGAGATAGGTGGAAGTTTACGAGCCAATGTAGCCTATTCAAAAGCGTAACCACACTCAATGAGCTTTGAGTCTGAACCTTTTAATCCCCCAAAAAACATTCCAAATGGGACTCCATTTTTATCATACCCTGCTGGGACACTAATCCCAGGGTACCCTCCAATGGCTAATACTCTTGAAGCTTATGGCCTAATGTCACCATGGCATCCAGTGATCTATTCTCCCTCATCATCTTCTCGAACCCTTGTTTTGAAAGTCGGCCTAATATCTTCACAAGCTCAATCTCTTTTCTTCCATATCCGTTTGCATATTTGCTTTAATTAGTAGGTCCTGACCATATTCATAGCTCTTTTCCTGCAACCATAATATTGTTGAAAAATAAACTTGATCAAGTCTGAAAATAAGCCTAACGTTCGACGGTTTTAGAAGGTGTCCAGAATTATCTAGAAGTGTGTGTGTATATATATATATATAACTTACCCAAGCCATTTCTTCTACCAATCTTCTCTTCCATCCTCCAGCCACGTCAATTCATTATATTTTGTTTTTAAACAACCAGTATTTAGATGATTTTTTGAACATCAAACATTATATGAAAAGAAACAAAAAAAAAAAGATCCCAGTGAGAAATCACATACCAAAGCAGCATTTTTGTTGAAAGTGATGACATCCGACAATGACCTCACAGGACATCTTGAGATCTTGAGATCACATACCAAACTGACATCTTGAGATCAACTAAAATTAAAGGTAATTCTCCTGACTCATTCCAATTCAAAATGTGATCAATATTCTCTATTCTCAGGTCATCTACCACAGTAGCACCTCCTATCCTAGACCGTACATTTACACAAGATTAAATTATTATACTTGTGTGACTTCACCTAAATATATATTAAAATAAAGACAGATTGATAAACTACATCAAATTTAAACAAAAAAACTTGTATAAACTTAAGTAACTAAACTCCACTTTCTTAATTTTTATGTTAGTCTAATTTATATTTTTCGGCATACCTGAGCATATCGAGATTTTTGTTGAAGATTGATAGAATAACTGGATCATTGACAGAATCTGAAAATGGGTATCTCACTATCCCCAGTCTCTTCCCAATGAGCCCATCTTTCCTCAAAAAATTTTTATAACCACCTAAAGGTATATATTTAGCTGCTCTCAATGTCGCTTTATAGTCGTTTTGATCAAAACCAGCCAGTGCCTCCACCACTTTCAGCGCATCTGATACAGTCCTAGCATTGGACCTGCAATATTTTTTTTTCGTTGAAATTGGAAAAAAAAATGAATTTGGACTTCATGTGTTAAAATAGAAAATTTGACATTAGTGATTTGTATAACGTTTTTGATAATTGTTTTATGAGATCGATTTGAACCCAGGATCTCGTGTGCCATGATTTGTGTCTGTAATATCCCGTACTTTCCAACTATGATCCCTATAGTTTTCGAATATGATATGGAGGACTTTTGGGAATACCAATGGATGGTGAATGATGTAATCATGTTAGGTTTGATGTTGTTAAGTGTTAGAAATGATTCGGGATGAGTTGGGTAACAAGAGAAATCAAGAAAGGAGAAAAACGCTAGTTAACGCACGCAGATGCAAGTGTAATGCACGTTATGGCACTCTAACGTACGTAAGCTTCAGGCTAACGTACGTTAGACACTGTTTTCGCAGCATA
>CAODLS010354582.1:0-19440 GCA_948243855.1 Flueggea neowawraea
TCTTTTGTAAATTTAGTTGTCTAGTCCTAGAATTGTTCTATGACCTGAGATGATACATGCTTCATCACAAATTCGAGTCATTTTAGTTAGGTGCAATGTTCAGTAATGCTAAAACGCTAGCACAAAAAGCCACATGTTATGTGAAAAATTAAAAAATTGTGGTTAGTATCTAACCTCTGGGCTTGAAGTTCAATTTCCTCTCTCCCACCAGAATGGAAGTCTGCAATTATGTTGATCAGCAATTTTTCTCTACATCGAGGGGAGGTCACCGACATTATCCCTTGATGGAGGTCAATAGAGGTACTAATATAGAACATCTCAGGAACCTAAACAATATAAGATTCTGATAAATTGGTGCTTTGAATAATAATAAAAAAAAGTTTGTTGAATTTGTCAGAAACAAACAAAGTAGGTTTCACATCTTTGCAAGCTACACAACAATTCCATAGGAAAAATATATTCACCTTTTTCTGCGTCAGAATTTCACCAGTTAGACTTCTAAGAAGCCATTCTCGATCATGTCTCAAACCTGCCCAAGTTAATGATGATCGATTGGCATGCCACCCAAATCAATCCTAAAACCATGATATAGGACCAACGATATATATGATATGCTGGATGAGGATGATAGTATCAAGATTATGTACTTCATACGTTAAAACAACATTCATTCACAACTCAACAGCTATCAAGTGAAAACAAGGACGTAGAAATCTACAATTTGTCCTATTTTTTGGCGTGCTATTCAAGATTATATAATTCATAGGCAAGTTACGTTTCCAAATTCATGGACTCCATATGCTATAGCCATTTTCTCTCTCTTTTTTTTTTAATCCCCGAGTAAGATTGGTCCATAAAATTCCATTGAAGCTATATGAGAATTTATCAACTTGGCGAATGATTTTTCTTATTATTATGCATTGCAAGTTCGTCTAAGATTAGAACAGGCACAAAGCATATAAAGAGGACTCAGGACGTAAATAAAATGGTTACATGCTCCATTTCTGAAACAATTTCTGAAGAAGAGAAAAAAATTGACAAGCAGATGCATGGCTTGTATTGTTATTTAAAGTGGAGTTAACAGAAAGCTACCAGTACTGCTCAGAAGCCAACTTTCTGCACTGAATCCGCCACATGACTTAATGGGGTAGATAGAAATAGACTTGAGATAACGACACAGGGATGGAAGTCTTCTCTCCTGTCCTATAATTTTGTTAAGTATCAAATGTAAGCCGCAGGAGACGAAGTTTCGTAAAAACAGTTTATTTTACAATATGTGAGATTTGGCCAGACTAGTGCAAACTTCACGCTATTAACTGCTAATTGCAAACAGAAAAATAGGATGATTGGAAAAGGCCTGGAGAATCTAACAATAGTTACACTTTCACAAGGAAGGAATTAGGCAAGAATCATGGATTAGAAGGAAGAAAGATTATTAACCTTCATTTGAAAGGAGGATGGACCTTGTGCTCAATTGAATCTGACTTGCAGGCTTATTTGGCATTTGTACAAATGAGCAATGACACAGTTAAAGAAGCCATGTCTGAGTGGTGTCCCACACCAACTGTAAGGTCTAGATTAGGGCATGGTGGGTAGAAGTTCATGTTCACCATTTTTAACCGCTGAGTGCTTCGATCTTTGAATCAATATCTACTGTCACTCCAAGCTTCTCGATCAATATTTGAACAATTTTCTTAATTATCCTCATCGTTGATATTACATATTCTAGAGCCACATCCCTTGCAAAACATAAGATATATATGATCGTTATTTTCACTTTTTATATAAATGGCTTTCAGAAGAGAATGAATAATTAAGATCGGTTACCTCCTAAAAGATAGCATGCCAGGTCAACAGATAAGGGACGAATCTAACCATTGACTAATTGTTAATTATTTTTTCGATAAGTATATATAGTATATACTTGTATTATTAATCCAATCCACAAGAATGAATTATGCACAAAAACCTCCCGTAAACGAGATACTTTCTTGTAAAATGGCTACAGTGTCGAGAAAATGGAGAAAATCTATAAATACAATTGCATTTTGTAAAGAAAAGTGAAACATCGTAATGTATATATTGCAATATTTAAAAAGATTTGGATATATTTTTTATAATACATGTAACATTTAAGTTACTTTTTGCTTATTAAGGGAAAAAACAAATTTCTCAAAAAATTTGGAGGAAATTACACCGGGTGTTCTTTTTTCTAAATCAGTATTCATTTTTAAAACACAAGCTTAATATACTTGCTGAAATACAACAATCTTATTTTAATTTTCTCAAATATCACAACTCTAATACCCCTCTTTTCACTTTCTCTATCCTCTCTCTCTTCTCTCTAAGTTGTTTGTCTCTTTCTCTCCTCTCTTTCTTCGCATGGCTACTATCTCTATCTTCCCTCTGTGAAGTCGTCGGTCTCCTCCTCGTCCCAGCTTCCTTTGTTCTCATCTTCCATTCGACAAAACCAAATCAGGTGGTTGAGTTCGTCCGCCGGTCTTCCTCTCTCTGTTCTCCGCCACTTCGATCCTCTCATTTCTCGGCCTTCCGTCCTCTTCTCTGTTCTCATTCTCATCTCAGCCTCGCCTCTTTCTCATCTTCCAGTGGCGATGAATTGCGTTGACAATGGGCGGCGATAGATCTAGGGTTTGTGACGAAAGCCCTCCTTCTTGACGAACATGGACGGTGACATGACATAGGTGGTGATTGTGTGACGGTGGCTGTGTAGATCTAGGGTTTATTGTTTTTGGGTGGCAGTTGTTTGGAGCTTCTTCCTTCGATATTCTGTAACAAAGTCTCACCTAAAAAGACAAAAATGTCCTCAACCAATCACGCCATAACCCAAACACCTTTTCATTGTCCTCGTTGTGCATGTTAAAGGAGATAAAGTTAGAGATCTTTTTACTTGGAACGGTGGGTGGGATTATAGTAAAATTACGAGTTTTTTTACTGGGGGATGTGTGTGATAAAATTGCAGCAACCATTTTGCCGAATAGTGAAGCTGGACAAGATCAACAAACGTTGTAGCATTTACATTGATCATGCTTGTATGAAATATTTCGTTAATTTTCAAAGTTTGTGAATGTACTCGTTTTGGATTGAAAAAGTCTAAACAAAGAATGGGTGTAAGAGATATACACATGAATTGTTTGAGTTGTACTCGTTGTGTACTATTTTTGTTCTCGGGTTGTTCTCATTTGTACTCATAGTTTTACCAAGTAATATTTATGATTTATTCTCATTTTTTGACCTTGTACTCCACAAGTACTTGTGTTGTACTCGAATAACAAAAGAAAACATAAAGGTTTTGGTTTTGTATTCTATTTTATTGGTGTTTTGTTGTGTATTTTTGTTCTTTTTTTGTTGTTTGTACTCGTGTTGTACTCCACATGTACTCGGTTATACTAGTCAAAAGAATTTCAGTTTTGTTGTTATACTAATTGTATTCGTGTTGTTTTTCATATATATTCGGTTATACTAACCAAAAGAGCCTTCATTAACACTATTTGTACCCGGGTTGTACTCCACATGTATTCGGTCTTTGATGTTAACAAAGCTTTCATAACATTACTTTGTACTCTGGTTGCACTCCAAATGTACTATGTACTCGAGTTGTACTCCGGTTGCACTCTTTCTCATTGGTTTAAATGATATGGTTAAAGCGTGGTCAACAATTTGACCGCGTGTTGACTGTTGTAGTTTTTAATATTTTATTCCGTATTTTTATTTTTGTTAAGTTTTTTAATTAATGTTATATTATAAAAATTATTTTTTTTTTGTTGCATTTTTTGTACATCACCCAAAAATTTGATCAGTAAATGCTAATTATAATTATTTATAATAAAAATAATTGAAGTGAATGAAGCAGAATACTCACTTGCACTCTTTAGGGCAATATTGAAGTGCCTCATCATCACTATTACGCAACATACTAATATAATCTTTCCATCCGAATGCATTCTCTTTTTCAGGCACAAAACGCGTACCATGCGTCACAAAAGGGCTCACACTCGCACCTTTGCGACACATAGCCTTCATTTCCGGTGGCTGACTAAAGAAATTGTGAGCTGCCATTTTCAGTGACTCAAGAAGCTCAATTGGGACTCCATGGTTCACGACCTGGAAGAACCCTATTGTCCCAGCAGCACCGACAACGTCATTGACCACTTGATGATGGTCAGGACTGTCCAACTTGGACAAATAAATTGGTGAGTTTTGGTTTATAACGACTTTGGTTTTTTCAATTCTTTCTTTTGGTGGTTGGATATATTGTTTTGAAACTTCTTATAGGCCTCGGTCGACCAAGCCCTTGGCTCCATTAATTGCCGTTTCGGACGACGGATTTGAAGATTGATGAAGAGTTGTCGTCGCCCAGGCTTGGTGCCATTGATTTTTTTTGGTGGAATTTGATGATTTTGTAGTAGAGACTAGATTCATGATTGATGCAATAAACAATGGAACGTGTGGTGGATAAATATAGTGCAAGCTAGGTACGTATTTTTTTTTATCAAGATGCTAGCTATAGCCCATAGGTAAATATAATTTGATATTAAAATAGGGAAGAAAATAGGGCGTACAGTTGGTCTAATTAGCTGATTTATTCCGGCTGCTAATGCCATTTAATGATTGACTGAGGAGAGCAACATTCTGGATCTAAAATATCTTTTTGTCTTGATTCATGTTTGATTTTAGAACACTCGAGGAAATGTTAAAGACGTGATCTTTCTTTCAGTGAAAATTTCATCTTTCAATGCTGATCACAAATAGAGTTATGATAAATATAATATAATATAAATAATATTTAACCATGTTTTTAACATTATCTCTAACATACTCATCAACAGTCAATTGCGTGTAACGTTAATTTTCTAAATTTTGAGTGTTATGGTGGATCGAAAATCAAAGTTTGTGTTATTAGTTTAGTGATTAACTTGTTGTTATAGTTGAACTTTGTTGGTCAAAATACAGTGTTGAAATTTCGGAGAAAACATTATCATCCACCTCTTGTATAAAAAAGGTGCCACATCCGCTCAAATTAGCTTCATAGTTCAACACTAGAAATGTGCAATCAAACGTTCAAATCTTTCAATTTTGGAGACGATACCAGCTCTAAGTCCGTCAATTAAATTGAATTACCAACTTGCTATAAACTACTACGGCAATCATGCGTGCAACAAATTCAATCTGCATATTATCCTCTTTTTACCAGATTTTGCAATCATTTTATGACTCCAGCTGTTATTATATTATTTTTGGCACTGGGTTCTTAAGGAATTCGGTGGGCTACGGTAAATGGTAAATCTAGGTTTTGGCTAGACCACCGGATTGGTGATCGACCACTTATACAAGTTGCATCTACTGAGATAAATTCCGAGGATCTGGCCCACATGGTACTCGACTACACAAATGGAAGAGGTGAGTGGAATCTCCAGAAATTTGAACACTTGGTGCCTATTGAAATCAAAGCTATGATTGCAGGTGTCAAAGCACCAGAAACTATGCCTGAAAAGGATCAAGTGTATTGGGATAAAAAGAGCTACGGAGAATTTACTATTAAAGCAACATACCAAATGAGGAGAATTGGAGTCCGCAAGCGAAGTGGCAAGTGGTTTGAAAACTACCCATTCCCCAACGAATTAAAGTCTTCTTGTGGCTTACTCTACAAAACGCAATTATGACAAACCAGAACCGTGTGAAGAGACATATTACTACGGATCCAAGGTGTGATATTTGTCCAAACTCTTATGAATCTTCGCTTCATGTATTAAGGGATTGTGTAGATGCATATGGGATGTGATTGGATGTCCTCCCTGATGATAAAATGTATTCGTTCTTTACGGCAGATCTGGACAGTTGGTTGGTAGAAAATCTTATGGATTGCAACAACTACAATAATGCAGCCCCTTGGAACGTGATGTTTAGTGTAGGTTGTTGGCTGTTGTGGAAATGGAGTAACAAGAGGATTTTTCAAAATCACTACCAGCACAGGAAAGCTGTCCAAGTTAAAACCCTTGCTAGTAAATTTTTTCGGATCGATAAGTTGTTAAAAGTGCGGTCTATGACTGTGAATGGCAGAGAACGCAATAACCACTGGCAAGTTCCTGAGCGAGTGATTGGTCCCAGTCAAAGCCTTAAAGTTTTATAATAGAAACAAGTATGAAATTGACAGGAAAATATTGTGTCTTATTACTCAGGCTTCAGCCTCTTTAAATACAAGAAAGTCCCCATAAAACATGAATAACAAATAGCAGAAATAAGAGGAAACAACCCTTACAATCAAGGAAGACCCACTCTCCCATTATTCTAGGCACGACTGGAACGAAAATAAAAATAACAATTAATCATATTTTACTTCTTCAACCGAAGCCTATGCAGCATATTTTGGATTTGGATGCCTTTCCCGCCTTGGCCTGGAACTTGTTGTGCCAACAACTTGACTCTCATCACTACTCCCCTTCTCAATGAGAACCTTGTCCTCAAGGTTCAGGTTAGGAAAGCTGCGAAGGAGTTGTTGCGAGTCTTCCCAAGTGGCTTCCTCTTCAGGTAAACCTTCCCACAGCACCAGATTTCAGAAGCGAAGGAGCCCTTGTTAACCCATCGAGTAGACAACACCTTGTGAGGTTGGAGGCGAATTATGCCTTCCTATGACAGCGGGGGAAGTTCTTCAAATGCAATAGCAACCTCCCCAATTTTTCTTTTAAGCAACGACACATGGAACACGAGGTGTATCCGAGATTCTGGTGGCAGCTTCAATTTATAAGCTGCTGGTCCAATGCGCTCTGCAATCTGGTGAGGCCCGTAATAGCGATTGGATAATTTGTGTGAAGTCCTGCAGAAGACCGAGTGCTGTCATAAGGCTGTAGGCGAAGATAGACCCAGTCACCAACCTCAAAATTGACTTCTCGCTGTTTGTTATCAGCTGCTTGCTTCATGCGATTATTTGTTGCATGTAAATGCACCTTAAGCTTCTGAAGTAGCTCATCTCGTGCTGCCAGATGAACATCAAGTTCTTCAATGGGGCATGACCCAATTTCATAACTAGGGATGGCTGGCGGAGGACGGCCATAAAGGGCTTGGAAGGGAGTCATTCCGGTAGATGAATGGTAGGTGGTATTGTACCAATATTCGGCCCATGGAAGAAGAGAACTCCATTGGCGATGCTTGTGGTGCACAAAGAAGCGAAGGTATTGTTCAATACAACAATTCACTACCTCGGTTTGGCCGTCGCTTTGCGAATGATAAGCGGATGTCATATGTAGCTTGGTGCCGGACAGTTTGAGAAACTTGCCAAAAATGGCTAATAAGCATAGGATCGCGGTCACTAATAATTGAGCGTGGCATACCATGCAACTTGACCACCCTTTCAACAAACTTGTTAGCGATGGTTTTAGCAGTGTAAGGATGAGTTATGGCAATGAAATGAGTGGACTTACTTAGCCTATCAATAACAACCATGATTGAAGTCTTCCCATCCCATCGAGGTAGGCCGTCGATGAAGTCCATTGTGATATCATCCTATATTTGATAAGGAATGGGTAAGGGCTGTAAGAGACCTGCAGGAGACATAGTTTCGTCTTTGGCTTTTTGGCACACATCGCAAGCTGCTACGTATTGCTGGACTGAACGACGCATAGAGGGCCAATAAAATTGCTGGGAAAGTCGTTTATAGGTCCGAAAAGTCCCAGAATGTCCACCAATAGGAGTGTCATGAAATTCACGCAGGAGATGGTGAATGAGATGTGAACCTGGTGGCACAACGATGCGATTGTTATAGCACACCAGTCCGTTGTGCCATTGGTAAGGCTGTCCTGACTAACTTGTTGCTAGCTGCCTAATACGTTGCATGTATGGGTTAGAATCTGCTTCACGCCAAATCTCATCCCAAATTTGTACCTGAGGAACAAAAAAGACATTCAAACATGGACTGGTCATTTTCCGAGAAAGTGCATCAGCTGCTTGGTTGGTTTTCCCTGGTTTGTAGACGATCTCATAATCATAGCCCACCAACTTGGACATCCATTTCTGCTGCTCAGGGGTTAGAATTCGTTGTTCCAAGAGTTATTTCAAGCTCCGCTGGTCAGTTTGAATAATGAATCGCCTGCCAATGAGGTAAGGTCTCCAAGTTTGTATCGCCACAATAATTGCCAACTTTTCGCGAGCATAGGTTGACAAGGATTGTTTGGAAACTCCTAGAGCACGGCTCATGAATGCGATTGGGCGCCCATTTTGAGATAAAACAGCACCAATTCCATCACCGGAAGCGTCGGTTTGAATGAAAAATGGCGAACTAAAGTCGGGTAAGGCCAGTGTAGGAGTAGTGGTCATGGCCGCCTTGAGATTCTCGAATGCTTTCTCTGCAGCTTCATCCCACCGAATTTTCCCTTTTTAAGGAGATTAGTGAGTGCACGAGCTGTGATGCCATAATTTTGAACGAACTTACAGTAATACCCGGTAAGTCCTAAGAATGCCCTGACCTCGGTGATTGTGGTCGGTCGTGGCCAATCCAACATTGCATGGATCTTCGATTGGTCTACTTTCACACCGTCGGCAGAGATGATATGGCCCAAGTATTCGACCTCTCGTTTCCCAAACTCGCATTTTTTAAATTTGACAAAGAATTGGTGTTGTTGCAGTAGCTCAAATATTGTTTTCACATGTTGTGGGTGTTCCTGCCAAGATGAGCTATAAACCAGTATATCGTCAAAAAATACCAACACAAACTTACGGAGAAAAGGTCGAAAGACCGATTTTATCAAGGCTTGAAATGTAGATGGTGCATTGCATAGCCCAAACGACATCACCAAATATTTATAGTGTCCATTGTGTGTTCTGAATGTCGTCTTGTAAATGTCAGGGGGATGAATTCACACTTGATGGTAACCAGCAGTGAGATCGAGCTTAGTAAAATAGGCAGCTCCATGAAGTTCATCCAGCATGTCTTCTACTGTGGGAATTGGAAATCTGTCTCTTATTGTTGCCACGTTCAAGGCTCTATAATCAGTACAGGACCACCAGGATCCGTCTTTCTTTTTCACCAAGAGCACTAGTGAAGAGAATGGGCTGGAGCTGGGCGAATCAATCCCGAATTCAACATGGCATAAACTTGCCTTTCAATCTCGTCCTTCTGGAAGTAGGCATAGCGAAACGGCCGGACGTTGATTGTGTCGGTGCCCTCTTTCAGAGTGATATGGTGCTCAATATCTCATTTAGGAGGCAGTTGTGAGGGTTCTTGAAAAATATCATCGAATGCCTCGATTAATTCTTTGAGCTCTTACGGTACACGCGTTAAATTTCCATCTTCTTCAGCATATATGGCGAACACAGCGTGTCCTTTTCGAGCTTATTTAGAGAGGCGTTGAAAATCTACAGGTTGGATGGGTGTTGTCTCGAGTCGTTGCAAGACACAATTTTGGCTCCTCCACTCAAATTCCATGGTGAGATTTCGCCAATCGCAAGCCACCGGGCCTAGAAATTCAAGCCATTGCACTCCCAACACTAAATCCAGACTAGTTAGTAGTAAAGCAAAAAAGAGTTAAAGAAAAAGATACTCCCCCGAGTTATACACAAACTGCCTCGCATTTCCCTCGGCACTGCATTGGTGTTCTGTTGGCGACGCGTACAGGAAAAGGTCGGGTGGGAACAACCTGGAGCTGTAACATGGTGGCCATTTTCTCACTGATAAAGTTATGAGTAGAACCACTATCTATCAACGCCACAAGCTAATGTTGCCCAATTTGCTCAAAAATTCGCATGGTTCGGGTTTCACTCCAACCCGTCAAAGCCTAGGGATATTTCAGGTTCTTGTTCCACTGAAGGTTCTTCCATTTCACTGGATCCCCACCACGACTCACCTTCCATTAAGAGTAGCTGCGGCTGGTGGCATTTATGTCTAGGTGTGTAACGCTCATCACAACTGAAACAAAGGCCAAGACTTCTCTTCTTGCGTATTTCCTCCCAATTGAGTCGCTTTGTTGTTAGTGGTCCTTTAGAATTCTATTGTGTGTTTCTGTGTATTTGGGGAGTGTTGGGCTAGGGTCGCCGTTGGCGTTGTATCTGTTCATCCTTCATCCGGGCTAGGCTAATGGCTTCTTTTAGCGATTTATGTCGAAACATTCGTATGCCATTAGCAGTGGCCGGATGTAAACCCCCCATAAACGTGCCCACCAAAGCCTTTTGAGTCCAACCCTGAACTTTGTTGACTAGCCTCTCAAATTCCCACTGGTAGAAAGTCCCTGTCTGCTTGATCTTGGATAGGGCTTCATCAAAATCTTCACACTCAGTAGGGCCGAAATGAGCCCACAATTCCTCCTCAAAGACTTCCTAGGTTATCTCGGTCCCTTCCTCTGCAAAAGCCCGCTTGGTGGCTTGCCACCACTCATTAGCCTCATCCTCCAAATGGTAGGCAGCGTACTGCAACTTTTGTGTTGCAAGTGTTTCTTGGTAAATGAAGAATTGTTTGACTTTGGTAAGCCATATAGTTGGGTCCCCTTCTGCAAATCGGGGAAATTATAGTTTGGCAAATTTGGATTGAAACATGGGTGTACTGCTATCAACCCTTCCCGACTGGAAGTTGTCGCGACGCCGCCCTCCAGTAGATCTGACGACTTCTTCCCTGGAAATTAATACAGTTTCCAAGCGGTGTAGTGTGGCTTCTAGTTGTTGGAACTTATCGAGCATACCCATCTCAATGAAGCTGACATTGTCGTGGAGTGATCCAATTCCAACTTCTAATTGCTCAATTCTTTACTTGTTGGAAGCCATGGTTGTTTGGCTTTGATACCAAATGATTGGTCCCAGTCAAAGCCTTAAAGTTTTATAATAGAAACAAGTATGAAATTGACAGGAAAATATTCTTCGTCTTATTACCCAGGCTTCAGCCTCTTTAAAAACAAGAAAGTCCCATAAAACATGAATAACAAATAGCAAAAATAAGAGGAAACAATAATAATTGTGAAATTTGGTTAATTCTGTTGGTGTTTAATGTGTGTTACTGTTTTGTTTTATGTGTTAATATGTGAATTAGTGAGTTGTAGGAGTTAGTTTTAGAATAAATGTGTTTTTATAAGTGTTTTAAGTTATTGTCTATTTTTAATGTGTTTAATAGTAATTTTTAATTGTGGTTTTAATTGGTCAAGTAGTGGATGTTGGAGGTTACTTATGTGTTAAATGAAATTTGGTGTAAGTATCATATCTTAAAGAGGCAAATTAAAGAGAACATTGATATGCATAGATTTTATCTCACCTGAGACAAAAGTCTCAACTGAGAGAAGAATAAGCCTGATGCAATGTCTCGACTGAGACATTTATCTCAACCGAGAGGAACTGGGCAACAATTAAAAGAATTGTTTTCACTTGGAGAAAGTGAAGAGACATTCAATTGTAACTTATCTAAGGTGCATTAAAACACATTTATGGGGCAATTTAAGATGACACCTTAGAAGAATGCTATAAAAAACCCTCTTTGGGAAGAAAATCATCATCATACCACACAACACAATTCACTACACATTTTGTTCCATTCTCCATTCACTTTGGAAGAAGATTAAGAGAGAAGTCTTGGAGCCAAGATCGAAGAGAAGAATTCAAGCGACGACAAAGAGTTTTTCTTCTTCCTTTCTAGAACTCATTCAGTGATGAATTTGTTTATCATTATTGTTTTAGTTACTTTTGTCATTATGGATAGTTAAATATTTTGTATGAATTAACTCTTGAAGCATTTCTTCTATGTTGATATTTTGGGTTTAATATTAAGTTTTGTGATGTTTATTGAATAACTTGTTCTAATTACGATTGAGATATTGAATTAGATTATTTGTGATATGCGAGCAATGAGAATTGATGCATAATAGACCTATAAACATCGATTTAGTTAAGAATCATTGAGAGATTGTGCGAATTAACTATTTGCTTGAAGGATTGCTTAATGCATCGGTTGACATAACTTGAGCTGAAATTGGTAATTGAAATATTAGAATTTCACTCTTGTGAACTAATTCGGTAGTTAGTTATTGCTTGAGAGAGGATAACTAAAATCATTGGATATCTAGAGCCTTAACATCATCAAACCCATTAGAAAGATTAAGAAGGAATGCATATAGTGTTAATTCATAGGTTGTGAAATTGATTGTTTGTCAAGTATTATTTGAATTTTAGTTTATATTTGTTGTTTTCTTTATTTTATTAATCATTCAATTTTTATCTCTCAAATAAATTGAAACTAAATTGATTGGTGAATAAATCCATAATCCTCGTGGGAATGATATTTTTACTACTTGAAAAATCATGTACTTGCAGCTCAACCCTGCTCTGCCCCAATCTGAAATCAGTTATGTTTACGTTTCAAGTCTTGGTGCAGCTCGTAAGTTTTTCTCTCTTCTTTGTGTTGCCATAACTCCTAATTGGATTCGACTCCTCACTGTGTGACAATTTTCTTGGAACATTTTAGCTGTGGATTTGGTCACTTCTATCCAAGAGAGGCAAAAGAAAGTTGCAACTGCTTTGCTAGAGAAAGCTAAAGAGATGCGTGCCACTCATGGGGTATGGATTTGGTTCACTTTTTTTTCTCTTGTTTACAAAAAATTAACGTTAACGCCCACCGTGGGCCTCGAACCCACGACCACAAGGTTAAGAGCCTTGCGCTCTACCGACTGAGCTAGACAGTGCGCCTGTCGATTCAAGTCTGCGTGTTCAATGAGAATTAATTAGCTGATAACACTTATTAGTTAGTTCTCCTTTATTCTAGAGTATCTAGTTCAGGTATTTTTGCCCCTCTTCCTATACCCAGCCCCTTGAGCTATTGTTTGTACTGTTTTTCTATCATATGAATGAAGGTTTCTTACTTACCAAAAGAAAAAGAAGTATAGTGTAGTTAGTTGGATCCATTTTCTCCTTCTGATTATGTTTTGCATATATGTACTTGCAATACTGTTGGATATGACATAGATTAGAGTAGAGGCGGTGACAGCAACTGGAGATCCTAAGGAAGCAATATGCGATGCAGTGGAGAAGTTCAATATCCAGCTACTTATACTTGGTAGTCATAGTCGAGGAGCTATAAAGAGGTCATTTCTTTCTTTCTTTTTTCTATGTTTAGCAGTTTAGTGGTTAATGGGATTTTTGTGTTGTGTGCTTTTGCAAATGTGGGTTGCTTAACATGAATTAAACTTTGTTGGGACAGGGCTTTTCTGGGAAGTGTGAGCAACTACTGTGTTCATAATGCCAAGTGCCCAGTTCTTGTGGTGAAGAAAACAGCTAAAGAATGAAGAATGTTCAACTTCTAGTCTGGGGGAGACTGATAAGTTATCTTTTCTGTAATTGCCAACTTGGATGTACAGTGTTGAAAACATTGTGTAAAATAAACTAATAAACTAATTACCTAAGTACTTGTATGTCCAATTGTAATTTGGTTTGGTTCAAACTCAATAAATCCAGTTAATGTGGCTTCTGTTTGCAACTCCATGAAGGTTCTGTTTGATGAACGTTACTATGACCTGGAAAATTTGCTTGTTTCTTTTACAACTCAGTCCGGTTCAAGAATCTGTAAATTGAGAATCCAAACCCATTAGTACCACAATTTGAAGTAGCAAGAAGAGATTTCGTAGGACTCGAAAAAACGATTTTGACTTCTCCATATTTCTAAGACGGCCGTTGATAGGAGAAACAATTTACAAGTTTGATGATATCGTAAATTGACTTACATATTAATCTTCAAAATTAAGGTTCATATACCGATACGGAGAAATTGCATGTTAATTTCTGGGAAGATTTCAGAAGTTCCGCCAATTTATAACTTTGAAGCCTTTTGGCAGTGGGGTTTTGGGGTGTGTTGGATCTAGTTTGATGAGAAACGAGCTAAGAAATATAACATGGCAGCTTTGCACCTAAGGCGCAACGTTTTTTGGGTAAATTTCATCATTTACCAGATAGATGTGTTTTTATCAATTTTTGCAAAAGTTTTTATTACTTTTTAGTAGGAATATCTGTTTTGGTTGCCGTCGGTGTCATTTTCCCAATCGATTTCTATAATTATTATTGAGCGATTTTTATACTTTTTTCTATTTTTGATAAATTTTAGAATTTAACTACCGTCGCAGAACAACTTTATAATTCAGTTTTGACGTCTTGATAATAATAATTCGGCCTAGTCTTCTTTTCTTTTTAAATTTCGACATTTTTTTTGAATCAACGAATTTTGATGCATATTTTTCTTATATTATGCTGAATCAATAGGGTAATAAAATATTATTTTTAATATTCGTACGCAAATCAACATATTCAATATTTGTCCTTTGATTTTAATGCTTTCACTACCCTGCCTACGCATGACATGGGTAACATAGACAACATGTAAAATTTTCTGGTAGACGATTTCGGAGAAAGTAATTCAAGTGCTAGTAAGCTGACTTGAAGCACACTTAAAACGAAATAAACGACGAGTCGTCCGAAAAAATGACACGTTGTCCACATAATTAGCTGAACTCAACCTAACTCATGTTGCACGTTTGGCAACTACAAACACTTGGAATCGTTTCTTTGAACACTTTTCGTTATTGGCTAACACATTGAGTGTGTGGCTTAAACTATATCTTGAAAAAAAAAACAAGTATAGCCAGTTTATATCTTTAGTAACTACATGGGTTAAAATATTCCATTGTTTGTTTGTATATTTAGCATAATATAATTTATAAAAAAATATTTTTTTTACTATTTCTATTATATTCAACAAATTCAATGGTGGATGAAAGTGAGGTTGGCCGATTCACCAGAAGTACAGAGTATCCCTACTTCTCCATAGTCGACCCACCTCTGCCGATTTGCCATTGGGGTTCGGATCTCGTCTCCAACCTCAATTCTAGTATGGCCTCACCTTTTTTTATTCATGTTCCACCACTGCACAAACTCTATGTGAGAGTCTGACCCTAGTTTTTTCCAATGGGTTGTAGTCTTCTAAGACATGATGAGGAAAGCGATTTTCTTTTATAAAAACAAATGGCTTTTATTAGATAGAACTAATTCTTATAAAATTATGTTAAATTTGTTTAATTGGGTTATCTTCTTCCTGAAAGCAACTACTCTTTATCGAGACCAATTACCTACTTAGAAGTGGATGTTCATTTACTGAACCTCTCGTTTGTCAACGCAGCTGGTCGTGACAAATGAAGCCTTGCTGTTTTTGCTCCAAATTATTTTAGTTATGGCTACCATAACGAAGAGAAAACATAACCTAAAACAACAACCAAACAATTCCTCTTTCCGACTTTATCTTGAGCTTTTTAAGGTCTGAAATAGCGTCGGAGACCAACGGTGGGTAAGCAATCACGAATATGGGTGGAAATGAGCCGAGCCGCTCGCAGAGCTCGGCTCGATAAAAACTTGTTTACGACTTGGCTCGATAATAAATGAGCCAAGTTTGAACAAAATTTTTTTGAACACCCAAAAGCTCGGCTCGAAAACTCGTAAACAAACTCGTTTATAAGCTCGTGATCAAACTCGTTTGTAAACTCGTTTATATATATATACACGTGCGTATATATATATATGTGTGTGTATTAAACTAAATTATGAAAAATATGTTTATATTTGGAATAGTATTTAATATTTGGCCCACAACAACAAAAGTTCAAACTTATACTAATTGATTATGTCTATAAAAGTCTAAGCATACTCGCATAAGATGATCTAATATTAAATTGAACTTATGAAACAAATTGAAACTTCTAATAATTCTTTGTTCAATTACATGCCCAACATGATTTTATTGAACTAATATAAATTTGATTATATTATTTTTAGAGCTGTTTTCAAAGTTAAACTAGCAAATCTTGTCTACAAATTTATTTGAGTCTTTCTTGAGCCGAGTTCGAAAAGCTCGTGAACAAACTCGTGAGCTCTCAAGCCTTGTGACGAACCGAGTTTGAACATGATTTTAAGTTCGAGAGATAGCTCGAGTTCAAGTTCGAATTCGATAGATTTTACACAAGTCAAGGTTGAACACTCTAAAACTCGACTCAGCTCAGCTCGAATTCAACCCAGTCACGAAGGTTCTCGAAGCAGACCCTTCTCCAAATGTTTAACCGTTGGTTAAATTTGGATAAGAAACCGGCTTTAAATGCAATTTTAATTATTTAAAAGAAAATAATTCTTTAATTTACTGTGTTTGTTATCATAATGGAATAGACCAAAAAAAAGACATTATATATCCATTATTTTATAATTTTACACTTTTTTTAAGAAAGGCACAAATTTTGATATGCTGAGAAAATGTGTGTAACCAAAAGTTAATAAGAAAATAGTTTTTTCGAGTTTAACCGATAATAATCGAGTTAATAATACTTATAGTCACAAAAGTTAAGATATTAAAGTTACAAAAATTATTTTTTTCACCACAGTCATAGAAATTTGGTTAAATTTCAGTCATGGTCATAATAACAGAAATTTGAGCAATTTTTAGTATGTAGAATGACAAGTAGGACTACCACGTAAACAAAAAATATCATATGGACGAGCAAACAAGACAATGAAATTAAAAAAAAATTGTTTTTTTCAATTAAAAAGTATTTTCTATATAAATTTATTATTTTTAAGCAATGTTAAGTTTGACAAATAGTATAAAATTATTACTTGACAAATAGTATAAATTTATTGTAAATGGCAACACATTTAGACCTAGTTAATTATTTCCTATATTTTATGAAAAAAATAGAAATTTTATGAAACCTATAAAAGAGTATATATTTGGAACCAATTAATTATGTCTTATATTTTATGAGAAAAAATAAGAATTTTTTATTTTTTATGAGAAAAATTATGAATTTTTCGTTCCTATATTTTATGAAAAAATAGAAAATTTTATTTTTTATAAGAAAAAAATAGAAATTTTTATTTGGACCTAATTTTTATTTTTAATTCACTGTATCTATACTTTTTAATATAGTAGCATTTGATGTAGGAAAAGATTTATTGTAAGTGACAATGCATTTAAACCTAATTAATTATTTTCTATATTTTATGAGAAAAAAATAAGAATTTTCATTCCTATAATTTTATGAGAAAAAATAGGATTTTTTATGAAACCAGTAACAGAGTGCGTATTTGGAACCAATTAATTATTTTCTATATTTTATGGAAAAAATATGAATTTTTATTTTTATGATAAAAATTTGAATTTTCGTTCTTATATTTTATGAGAAAAATATGAATTTTTATTTTTTATAAGAAAAAATATGAGTTTTCATTCCTATATTTTATGAAAAAAATAGAATTTTTATTTGAAACCAATTTTAATTTCATTGACACGTTTACTTGTTCACGTGATATTTCTGCTTACGTAACAATCCTAATTGTCATTTTACACATACATGTAAGCAGAAATTTGCTCAAACTCTTATTATTGTGATCATAGTTGTGATTTAATTAAATTAGTGTGACCATGGTAAAAAAAAAGGACTTTTGTGACTTTAGTGAATTTTTTTCCTAATTTTTGTGACCATGAGTGTTATTAACCCATAATGATCTAACTAGCCTAAACAAATCCTATCTTTCTGATGTTTTTGAACCTCTGTCAAATTTATTGAACCATAAAATTGTACACGATAAATTTACTTAATTTTGTAGCAATTGGAAGTTATGATCATAAATTAAACGAATAAAATAACAAATCTTTTACCGAAAAGGAAAGCAGCAAATAGTCAGAAAAATAGCAACCGAATCAGATAATTTTTTTTCTTCAAGCGGATGGTTGCAGGCAAGGACGAAACTAGGATTCTGACAAAAGCGGTGTTGATTTTACTTAGCCAGAACTTCACTCGCCACTGTGTATAGTGCTCGAAAAAATAACCGCTATAAAAAATTCATTACATTGCATTAAATTAAATGTTTGAATGCATGTAGTCATTAAAAAACTATTTTCGGCACTACACGTAGTCATTAAATTAAATATTTGACGCTACTCCTCGATATCTTGGTTTTGGTTATAAATTTATCCATAGACTAATCAAAAAACAAAATAATAACAAATTTAAGTCAATCCAAATCAATTCACCTAATAATTACAAATATCCAACTAATTCAAATACTACACTGAATTTTGGTTAATCCATGGTAAGAAAATAGATTATGTAGTCACTACTCACCATTCCATACTCTAGTCCACACACGGCCACACAAAACTAAAAACACACTACACTCCATTTTTGTTAATCCATTCAACAATTCAAAATTCAAATAACTAGTTCAAATACTACTCATAATTAAATCATGATTTAACAATACTATACAATATACTACTCTAAACTAAATTTTTCTAATTTATTCAACCATCTTTAAGTCTCTAACTAATCTTAATTAAAACTGAAATTTGTCAAAAAAAAAGAGAGAGGAAAAGGACTTACCAAGACGGCGACACTTTGTGGGTGAAGGAAGCAAAGTGGCTGCGAAAGGCGGTGGAGGAAGGAGTGGCAGTGGTGGCAGAGTGACATTGACCCAGGAGAGAGGAGAAATTGAGAGAGAGAGAGAGAGAGAGAGAAGAGGAGAAATAGAGAAAGTGAAGAGAGGAGAAAGAACGATATGCTTTGCTTGGATTTAATGGACGAGGGCAAAACACACCGTTTTGCCCTAGTCTGTTATATATATATTTTTTAGACTTGTGGGGCGAAACGACAATTTTTTTTAACATCGCTTCGCCAAAAAGTTAAAATAAATAAAAAAATGCCCTGCCCTCACTGCTTCCATAGATGAACCCAACAGGTGTTGCGTTCATCTGCTCAAATAAGACGGAGCCCTGTCGGAGGGGGCTCCTATGGTCGGCCCTCCTCTGGCCAAAGGGGGTGCTCTGACACCCGCTTGTCTCTTAATAGCTTTGTCCTTGGTTGTAGGAGCTCTTGCATCCTTTCTAATTAACATGCAACATTTTTTTATTATTATGCAACTTTCACTTGTTGAACTTGTAGAATTTTTTAATATGCAAATAAAAATGATTAATTAATTATTTATCAAAAAATTATAAATCTTAATAAAAAAATATTGTATCTTGGTAAATAAGACTGTTGCAACCATTCGGTAGTGGGAAAAAAGTATCCAACGAAAGCTTATAGTATTTTTTTTTTGTCAGCAACGAAAGCTTATAGTATAAAGTCATCTAAAGTTTAACTTTTAATAGAAACCAATCTAAAACAACTTTTTGCTTTATCACAGTGGATGCCTTAAATTTATAAATAAATTAGGTCCTTTGTCCCACACACAAAAAATAAACTTGGATTCTGCAAAAAATAAACTCTCCTGACAAAAAATGGAAGAAGCAAAAGAGCAAGAGAATGGAAGGGCTAAAATGAAGGTGATGGTGGTGATAGATGAGAGTGAGTGTAGTTACTACACGCTCATGTGGGTTCTCACCAATCTCAGAGACTCCATCATCAACAACTCCCCACTTTACGTGTTTGT
>CAODLS010354742.1:0-20242 GCA_948243855.1 Flueggea neowawraea
AAGGAGTAACCCTTATAAAAAAAATGTTCTAAGAAATAGTAAAGACAACCTTCAAGCTCTAATACAGAAGGATTTTGGTAAGTATACAACCTAACTTAAACTTAAATAGGTCCGACATGCATTGATATATAATTAAATTTAGATTTAGTGATTCTTACCAATATAGCTCGGAAGCATGGTGAGAGAATAGACTTGTGCTTCAACGCAGGTACCAGAACTGGTGGTAAACGTTGAGTGAGCCAAGGAATCGTCAGTATGAATAAACAGTACTGCATAGCAGCAGAATGCACGTCCATTTGATCAGGCCCATCGAAATCCATGTTTGTCAAATGAAATGGCCTTAGAGCTACAGTTACAGCACTGGCAGTAATCAAGAATTTATCATCTGCTTGGCCTATATTGTTTGTCCTCGAACTGGAGGGAATATTTAATTTGCCAATGTATCTTCCAATAGATGCGTAAAAACAACTTTTCTGACTTCCAATAAACTTAATTAAATCCTTCACTGCTACCTCTGCATCCCTAAAACTGCTGTCTGTAATGCACTTCCATCCCTTCAAATCAGTTAAGACAACAAGGAGACGCATTGCCAGTGATGTGAGAACCAGAATGTCTTGACCCTCAGCACAAGTTTTATCACTTTCAGAAAGGATAAATGAACATAGAGCTATCAACTTTCGTGCTTGATAAGTCCATCTTCTTCTCTCTTCAGTTGCACCCAATGCCAAGGAGCAAAAGTTCTTCATTGGATCTACCCTCCAGAATAAGAGAGGTGCATCAAATGTCAATGACAACAACATTGCTATGACATACTGGGACTACAAAAACATAAAGCAACTAATAAATAATCATAAAAGTTCCTCCATTTTCTTTATTTTTCCACATTTTTGGAGTTGTTGATTGCTTTTCTTGTCTTGACATACAGTAATCTATCAATAATTTACAGTAACTCATTCCTCAGAGAATTATTAACTCAGCAAAAACTAGAAAAAAGTTTCTATCAACACATTGAAAGGCTCTAAATAAAAATCTCCCAACCAGCCACCAGAATGTATTGCAAATTATATCATTTTTCCTGCTGAGCACCTAGATTAATCTCTTTTCATTGACAGAAAGAAATGATCATACCGGTTGAATTTATGCTTTCCAAGTGAATCTTAAAGCATTTTTGCATACATTCTGCATCAACGATGCAAATCTTCCTACATCTCACTGATAAAACCTCAACAAAGAACAGAAAAGGCCTCAAAACACTGCTGGAAATCGAACCAACACTCATCAAACCATCATAACAACTCATTGTATCTCTCCATTCCTCTCGAAGCTGCATAGCTACCTTCTTCATTGCACTATATCTCCTCCAGATTCTCTATAACAGAAAAAAACAACAACAGATAGTTTAATTCTCCATCTATATGCCATCAAATCACAAATAATCCGTACATTCAAGAAGAGAAACCAACGGACCTGGACGAAGATAGAAGCAGCAGTAGCTCGCCTCGCATAGCTTCGCAACTCTCTTTCCTGCGAAACCTTCTCGAGAAGTGCGTCTCGGGAAATCTCCCTCGCACTTGCTCCTCTTAAAGAAACCTGATTAAACAAACACCTCAGATTGCTACGAGATCGTAAGGCATATACATAATAAAATCAATCAGCAAAGATTAACGGAATTGAGAGGTCAAACCTGATGCTTACGAAGCTCTTCCATGGAGCCCTGCGTGAGAGAATGTACGATACGATCAGGTAACGGAAGTTTTGGGATTGAGAGGTGTCGTTAACGAGCTCTACAAATGATCGTAAGAATAATTGCGACGTTTTAACTACACAGTGTGTATAAATTCTTCGTTTACTACAGATTTTGTGCTATGCTTTGTATATTTATTTTCTTTTTAACTTTCTCCTTTAATTCAAACAAAATAAAATTAAAAAACATTTTATTATTATTTTTTTATAAAAAGAGGCTTAGAGTTATTTATACCCTGTCTGACGGGTATTGAGTCTACTCATAGTCAGTCAATGAAAGTATTACCCATTTTAATTGGTATGGATACGAGCACGGATAATACCCGTATTTTACTGTACGGATATGAGTAGAATATGGATATAAAAATATCGTACTCGTACCTTTATCCGTTGAGTAATATTCGTACTCGTATCCGTTACGCATACTCGCTACATATATATAATACATATGTATACATATAGATATGCATATATATGTATATATATAAGTATGTATATATAAATATATACATATATGTATATATATATACACATGTATTATATATATATACACATATGTATAATATATATGTATACATTATATATATGTATATGTAAAGAGAGAGAGGGAGAGAGAGTGTGTGTCTTTTGAAGGTAAATGAATTCTTATATTTGAATTAATTGATTTGTAATTAAAATAAGACTATAAATATATTTTGTTAGATATTGTAGTTTTTTATGTAGTTAGAAGAAGATACCACTATTCAGAAATTATTATAGTTTTATATTCAAAGAACTTATTATAACTAAAATATTATGATAAAAAATTTTGTGTGTAAAACTCATTTATATAGTATTGACATAAAAAAATTAAAAATTGATTATAAAAATACCGTGTTAGTTATATATATAATATGATACGATTAACAATTGTTTCAAGTATTATATTTATATACACTTATTTTGATGATATAAAAAATAATCTAGAGATTTTAGGTATTATATTTTATATTATTTATTGATATTAATAATTGTTTCAAGTAATTTATTGATTTATTTTTAATATGTGTATTATTTTATTACAGAATCAACTACAATAAATGATTGATTGGCTAACAAATTAAGCATGAGAGTTTAAGAATAATATTTTTTTGTGTAACTTTATTTTGGTCTAATATATGTTGGTATATTACTATCACAAATACAACTAGTATATATTTTATTCTAATATTTTCTTCATAGTAAAAGACTGAAACTAAGAGTTGTAATTTAGAAATTGCAATAAAAATATTGAAAACACTCCTTATCTTTATCCTTGTATAAAATTTTAGACTATAATTTTCTATAAATTCTTCATCAAGTGACAACTTATCACTTTCTTGTTTTATTAATTACATTCAATTATAAATTATAGTTTTTATATTATGTTGTGTAAATATAATATTTCATATTATCTTGTATATTTTTTTAATATATCGTTTTAAATTGATGATATATTATTTTTTAAGTTAATTAATTAAATTTAAACTAGGCGTAAATAGATACTCTACAGGTAAACAGATACCATGTGGGTTGGATACAGATAATAATTTTTGTCACCCGCAAGAATATGTGTACATAATATGAACTACGTGTACGGATAAAGGTGTTAATATACCCTACTCATACTCTATCCGTTGTCATCCCTACCTTCAACCAATAAAATTCTAACATATACACCTCTATAATCACTGACAATGCCGGATCCACCCCCACTTTCTTAATAAAATTAATATTAATATATTTTAAGTTTAAATATCATTATTTCTTATATTTGGACCTCATTAGGTTTCATTATTTCTTATATTTGGACACAATTATCTAAATTAAAAAAATATTTTCGGATCTAATCTTTTAATTTTAACCATTTTAGGATTGAATTATATTAGTGGTACTTATTCAAAATCCAAATAATTTTTTACTACATTTAGAAAAGAAAAATTATTAAAATTCTTGAAAAACTATTTTGGAAATTATATTATTGATGTCATTAGGGAAAAAAGATTTGCTAAGTTGAAAAGAATATAAAGTATTTTGGAAAAATATGGCAAATGTATTTACTTGTAACGACATTCACAATACGGTTCAATGGAGTCGTTGAAAAGAATATAAACTCTCAAACCATTGAATCCCCATTGTGGGCGAGTGTAACTCCTTGGACAGTCCAAAGCACCTGTTGTAGGCCCCACAGTAAGTATTTTTTTTTTTTTAATTACTTTTTTATTTTACCAAAGTTGACCGCTAATAAAATAGTCAAAATGAAAGTTGCTACCAAAGGTCACTTCCTCACAGATTTTTTATTTCTCTTTTTCTTTTTTTCTATTTCCAACGGTAATATGTGTTTTTTAAACTCATTAACTCTATAAACATGTGAAAGTTTGATCCTTTTTTTTTTTACATTTCGTCATCAAATTTCTTTCTCAATTTTCCAAACAACTCAATTCACCTCCTAATCTCTATTATCAAAAAATGGATCCTAATTCTCCACATTTATTTTCTCAAAAATTCAATTCAAACAATTTATCAAACTCACAAAAATTCTCAAATCCCACCATACCATTTTTTTCAAATTTATCATATTTTTATAATTAAAAATATTAAATTGTTTGCCTGAAAATATGTATTTTATGTAGTATATTGTAAAAAAAATAAAATAAAAAGTAGAGTGATTGTGAGTCTCATAGTAAAGTTCAATGATAGCCTAAACTAATGGAGGTAAATGGTTTAATAGAATGTTGATGTGATAATGATGTGTAAATTATTTGTGCCCAAAATGGGTCTAAGTCTAACCATTGAGAATGCTCTAAAGCCAACATGAATTTTACTTGTAATTACAACAACAATATTTTTACTATTTTCTATAGTCGTAGAATTTTTTTATTGAACTACAATATATTTACTATTTTCAATAATATATATATATATATATATATGTTAATTTTAATAATAAAATAGGCAGTCAATACTAAAATGAAGTTTATTACTTATAAAAAAAATGAAGTGTATTAATGTAAGCTAAAATATTTTGTATCAAAAATTTGTACACTCATTTGTTATGTTCAAAAAACTAAAATTGATTGATGATTGTTACATTTTTTATTAATGGAAAAATGCTTATCCTCAAGTTTTTTGAAATATTTATTTTTATTATAAATTAATTTGATCACACCTTAATAAATTTTTACACTCGCCGTTGTCCACCTTCCTCACTTCCGCTTACACACTTCGATCTCCTAGTTCCCCATACACTGGTGGAATGCGATTGATTAAATGTGGAAGTAAATATTGCACCCCCCTAGAACTTTAAAGGTAAAGAGGCCTGGAAAATTTAATATCTAGCAACAACCAAGAGGTGTTGATTATTCCTCTCAACTATAGTATTTTATTGTGGTGTTTCAACATAAGTGAGTTGGTGAATTATTCCATTCTTCGCAAATAAATCCAACAGCTGAAATTCAGTCCCAGCATCAGACCTAATGCATTTAATCTTGGTGTCAAATTGTGTCTTAAGAAAGGGACTAAATTGATCAAAGCTGCAACATCAATTTTGTATTTCATCATAAATATCCATGTAACACGTGTAACATCATCAACTATAGTCACAAAATACTGACAACCAGATAAATAACGAGTTGCATAAGCTCCTCAAACATCCACTTGAATTAATTCAAAAGTGTTGGTCCCAGAGATGATTATCCAAGAGTGGGGTAAATTAGATTTTGAACAAATTTAAAATCTTGTTGAAAACCTTTTTCAAATCAAAACAAACAATAAAGTTTCTACAAGTTCTTTTGAACACAAAGCATAATATCAATGCAGAAATAACTCAAAAACTAAAAATCAAATCCACACATAATATAAACTAAATGCAAGACAAAGTAAATGAGTTGAGGGAAAGAGAAAATAAACATGATTTATAGTGGTTTGATCCTCCTTGACCTATGTCTACTCATTTAGCACCCATAGAGAATTTCAACCCATTATTTCCTCACTTGCGGTTGAAGGGAAAAACTGTTACACCTCTTATTTTTTGCTGGTTCAACAAGCAAAATCGTTACACCATCTAGTTTTTGCAGAAAACAAATTAGGAAACCTACACTCTCTCTTTTTTCCAAGGAAATAAAATAAGAAAAACCTCAAACTCTTGTTTTCTAAGGTTCAACAAGAAAACCTATCCAACCGTCAATCAAATCCTTTGATTGTTAAGAAATGTGTTGCTAAACACATATTATATGCTCAAACCAACCCAATAATAATATCAATTAGCAATAATGAGTATAAAATAGAGAATGAAAGAAATAAAGATAACAAACTATAACTAAGGTCTCTCTCAGTTCTTCTAATGTTGAAGACGTCTATTTATAGGCTTCTTGAAGTTTGTCACCGTTGGAATCAAGCATATAACTGCTGCAAAGCAATTGCAAATTTTGCTCAAACCTGACGTCACCAACATTTAGGTTCGTTACCATTGCTTACATGCATAAGCTCTTCATCCATCAGATATATGCGTGAATAACTTTCCATTATGTGAGGACCATTCTGAAATCCATTCATCACCGTTTGGCACAACTCCACTTCTACGTGCTTAAAGATGGCACTACGTGCATAGACTCTTTTCTTATGTGCTTAAGCTCTTCAAATAACATGCACTGCAAAAGATCAAGATTGCAGCTTTATATCTCTATGTCAGCATGTTAGGAATATTCAAATTCAAGTCTCGATGATCGTCATGATGACTATCATCCTTTGTCAGCATGTGACTTATGTGCATAAGAATCAAGCTTCCAATATTGCACTTTTATCTTTTTACGTGACTTATTTCCATCTTCTATGTGCTGAGATCAATCACTATTACATGCGTAGGGTCAACCTTACGTGCATAGAATGTTCATTAGATCTAGCCAGCTAATAAGAATCTCGTCAGGTAGAGAAACACACATCAACGTTCATTCTGGCTTCATTGATTACTCGCTTAGCACATCCATTACGTGTGTAATTTCATCTTTTCTTAAGTGCTTAAGCTCTCCGAATAACAC
Organism: Flueggea neowawraea; assembly: GCA_948243855.1. NCBI lineage: Eukaryota > Viridiplantae > Streptophyta > Magnoliopsida > Malpighiales > Phyllanthaceae > Flueggea > Flueggea neowawraea. The sequence goes on from CAODLS010354742.1 coordinate 6,798, forward strand.
ACACTGCAAAAGATCAAGATTGTAGCTTTATTTCTCCACATCAGTGTATCAGGAATATACAAATTCAAGTCTCGAGGAGCATCGTGATGACTATCATCCTTTGTCAGCATGTGACTTACGTGCATAAGAATCAAGCTTCCAATATTGCACTTTTATCCTTTTACGTGCCTTATTTCCATCTTATATGTGCTGAGATCAATCACTATTATGTGTGTAGTGTCAACCTTACGTGAGTAGAATGTTCATTAGATCTAGGCCAGCTAGCAAGAATCTCGCCAGGTAGTGAAACACGCGTCAACATTCATTCTGGCTTCATTGATTACTTGCTTAGCACCTCCATTATGTGCGTAATTTCGCCTCTGCGTGCTTAACTGATATGTTGTGTTCGTAATGCATATAATCCGACCGTTTGCATCAATTTTTTAGCTTTTTTAATATTTTGTGGATGTTTTATTGTCATCATCATCAAAACTAGACTCAACAATCTCCCCATTTTTTATGATGACAAAACATACATGAATTTGAACATCTATTCATCATTAAAAAATAATTTAATCAAAGATTTCACTCATTGTCACCTGGTTAATTCTACAAAGCAATATGCATAATTTTCAAATCACATTGATACCGCTTATAAAACAAGATGTCATTTGTAAAATAAGATTGATGCCACTTGTAAAAATTCATGCAACAAAAAGGATTTGAAGTACTTTTTATATGAACGGAATATGATTATCTCTTTTGTTTTGCTAAAGGGAAAACTTCACAATTTGTTTCACTTATCACATTCGACTAAATATGTTGGTAGTTAATGAATTAGTTCAAAAAATATTAAATAAGGACAAATTTATAACTTTGTTAATAATAAATATAATAATAAAAAAAAAGAAAGTGTGTCTATATTTTAGAATATTCAAAATAGAAAATATGTATATCATTATAAGACAGAGGGAGTGATAGATTGAGAAAAATTAGAAATTGAATCAACCATTTGGAAGTAATAAAAGAGAGCAAATTAGGAAGATGTTGAATGCAGATCCCAAGGACCCTTTCTGATACCATTTCAATCAAGAAAAGAAATCAAAGTAGACAGTATTTTAGAGAACGTGAATTGTCGATGTTCTATACTAGAACGATTCTTATAAAGGAAGGAAAGGATTAGATAAAAAGGGAATCTCCTATACACACACAGGCTATATGGTCCAGGAAAAGAAAAGCACAAGAAAACAAAACAGTATAATTAACTACAGCTGGCCAAGCTGATGTGGCCAACAAAGAATGAAATAATGTTAACTGATCAACTAACACAACAATTAACACTAATTAAGCTCCAAGTAACTCGATCAGAAATTGATCTCCTTCGATACCAAACCATGTAAATTCCCGTTCATGTCTTGTGTGATTGCTTTTGGTTGTATTTTCCTAACATTAACAATAAAACTTTTGGCTTATGTTAATTGAATGTAATTCATTAAAGTCCATTACGAATTCCAGTTATTGACTAGCCCCCCTACTCGAACTGCATGTTTCAAGAAATCAAAATCTTTAACATCTAATTGAAGTCACGTTAGTTTTGCTGAAGTATAAATAGACTCGTGTCATTTGTTGTTGGATGAGATGAAAAGGAACAAAATTATTCGAATTAAAACTCCATAGACACGTACGAAAACAAAATAATGAATGCATAATTAACAATAAATTAATTTTTTAATGGATAATTTAATTGAAGAAAACTCTACCGGTTTAACTAACTAACCTCTAGTACAGCGGAACACAGTAGGCAACAGCTATAGGACCCAAGTTTTGATGTTGGTCCCGCGAGCAAACCACAATTGAGTTGTTGACGGGAGTGCTCGACTGTTTTGTATTCTAGATGCATCGCTCAATCTCTGTAGGATATTCGATGGGGCGAAAGAAGATCGATTCCTTCTTCCTTGCTCAAGAAGCCGTCGACCTCTCTCTCTCATCTTTGAGAGGTTTTTGTTGACGTTTTTTTGGTAAGAATGAAAGAATTCCACCACTTTATATAAGCCTTCAAATGGGATTATGGACCTAACGGGTCCATCTCATTCACAAATCAATTGGGCTTGCCAATTTGGTCTCGGTTTATTGTCCCGGTTCACACATTGACCTACATAGTTCAGTTCAACCATCATGGGCAGACCGTTTTCTCCAATATCTCTCACTCGCACATGATGAATCCTTAACTCGACATGGATCAAGATAGAACTACTACCAATCATGATGAAGATCTTATTTCATACAGGCAAATAGACCGCACGACCAGCATATGATGAGATCGTAATAGTATACACCTGTTAGGGTTACATAACAACTTTTAACTCAATCCTACTAGAAGACGTATCTTGCAGAACAACTCTATTCTTCAAAAGTGTATGCAACAGTAGAAAAATTTTGAAACTAGAATGAATGTGTCTAGAAACGAACTTGTAAAACCTCGCCGGTTCTGACAAATTCCCCATAGCATTCCATTCAAATCCGATTTGATCCTTGGATGTTTCAGGGGATACTTAGATGATTGATGATGTTTAATGATGGTATGTTGGTAAGGTTTGGTGTTGTTGAGGTCCGGGTATGATCCGTAGCGTGTACAAAAATGAAGGAAGTGGAGGAAGGTTGTTTAGCATTGAGCAACATCCGTTTTCTGGAATTTTATGTATGATGTATGTTAAGAAACGAAGACGTACCTTAAGTGTGACACCTCACCCATTTTCTAGCTAGATTCTCTATAGTATCCCAATTTCATTCGTGGGTTGTTCGGGGTGATGATTAGATGATTGATAGTTGTTAATGAAGGTATTTCCTTGAGTTTAGGTGTTGTTTACCCCTGAGGATGATCCGACGTAAATGCTCAAGCGTGAAGTGTCAAGTATGTGAGTTGGACTCCAGATAATGTACGTTGGGAGTAATGTAAACGTATGTCATCTCATAATGATGATCAACGTACGTGAGGAGTTGTAAATATCATAACAGAACCTATTGGGTGCGATTTTGACTTAAATAACGTACGTTGCAAGTTGAAGACTACTTGAGTGTGACCTGTGACGTATGTTGTGCCTCAAATGACGTACTGAAACAATGTGTTTTTAGAAGGGCACTTTAAATACCCCTCACCTAACCCCCAATTCAATATTTACTCCCACTTCCACTCTTCTCTCTCTCAAATTGGTCCAGAACTCTCTCCCATTGCCTCTCTTTGGTTCTATATCACTTATTGAGGTAAGATTAAGCTTCATTCCTTCATTTTCATGTTGAATTTTGTATTTGTGTGTTAAGGCTGAATTTCATCTAGGGTTTGAATTTTGATGATTTATATTGAAATGGGAGTTGAATATTGTTAGATTATGATTTTTTTGAGATTGATAATATAGATTAAGCTTGGGTTATGGAGACTTGATGGGTTTTTGATGTGGGTTGGGGTTTTCCCAAATTTGTGAAGAGTTTTGATGATTTTGAGTTGATTTTGTTGAAGCAAGTTTGGTTAACATGGAAATTCCCTCTAAGTTTTAATGATTATAAGAAAACATGTGTAATAGTTAAGCAAGACACATTGTACATGTATCTAAGCCCATAGCATGATGATCAAAGCACATTATACTGAATGAAAGTCTCGTTGATAATAGTCAAGGAATTCTTAGTTTTTTCCAGATGTATCACAAGTTGCCTAGTTGTGGATACAAGTCACTTAGACATAACTCACTCAGGAAACAAAATGATTCCAAATTACATAAGGCGAGTTATGCATCAAGTCACGTTATATGACTAATACACATTCTGGATTGGTTGCACAATCATACAAGTTATGTTGTAAGGCAGGCAAGTCTCATAGACGATATTTATATCATACCTGAAGTAGACTTTCAAAGAAACATCAATGGACATTACATTTCACCAAAAGTCACGTAGATAAGTAAAGGAGTCACCTTGAAGAAAGTTATCTATGCACGTTACAAGGAATACAAGTCACGTTGACTAATGTGATGTCAGCATCTGACTAAGTCGGTTCGTCAGTGCCTTGAGATTGAAATTTGAATATTCTCTGACATCTACCACATTCACATGTGAAGAATTAAAGGTGTGATCTTTAAAGAACGACAAAGTGCGTGATGGCTAGAATAGCTATGATCAATGCACATTACAGCTTGATCAAAGAACACTCCATCTATGCAAATCATGTTATGGTAGGTAAATTCCCAGGTGATGGCTACTGATGAAAACATAAAGCGCATTGCAGAGATTTAAGTCACGTTACATTTGGTGATATTTGAGACAATACCGATCGAGGTTTATACAAGGCACGTAGAAGAAAGACAAATCACGCAGTATCTCTATGGCACATCATACTACACAGGTTGGATAAAATATAGGCATCTTGTTGTTAGTGATATGCCCTAGCCCAATGATAAGAACATTGTCATTTACATTGTTAGTTAATAAAATGAGGCATTTCATTTTGGCATATATATGTTTATGTTATCACGTTATTTAATAATGCAATAACTTGGTAAGAGTATCCATGAATAATTGATTCTGTCTTATGCCATCAGGTGTGTGACTTGATAATAAAACATTCAGATAAAAGAATACTATTCTAAATTTTCTTTGGTCATTCATTATTATAAGAATTATAATGAGGTAAGACTAGTATGCACTTTGAGAGATGATAATGTTTTACTGATCATGGATATGGGATGTTACTCAGAATATAAATACATGTTGAGAACATGATATTGGACTGACCATCTATGAGAAATACTACATGGATTATGTCATTAGTGTTTCTTATTGCAGTAGTGATATTTGAGTTCTTCAACCTGAATTCACCATGGATTCCTACATGAGGATCTTTATGTTTTGATATAGTTCAACATCGTCCGTAACAGGATGGTAATATAATCTATAATTAGACAGATGATAAATCATGTGGAGGAATGTGAGTGACAGTGACGGAATTTGTCCCACGCTTATTTGAGTGAGATATCTCTTGGCCACTTGACAAGTAGGACTGATGAAATGCATGACCATGCTCGAATGAAATTGATAGGGGTTATCAATATCATTTGTTTGGTCAGTCTACTTAGTTACCAAGAAATGTTAGATTAAGCTATATAAAGATGATGTGATCCATGCTTTATGCTTAGTCGAGATTTTGTGTCACAAAAGGACTAAGTATCGTACTATGGATTAGGCTTTGTCGAGTCATAAAATTTTCTCAAGTTGGGTAGTCATAATGTCTTGCTAGAGTCCGCTTGTGACTTGTGGGCCTAAATTGTTATTTGTGCCTACTCCCTATAGGGTCACACACTAGAACGATTTGTACTATATATATATCTTGCTATTATTTTATATGAAATAATTGTTTTTAAATAGATTTAAAACAAATTAAATTCGTTTAACCTAGTCAAAAGTAGTATGTTTGACTTAGTCACCAAAAGAAAGAGCTGTTTTGACTTAGTCAACATAAGAAGGAATTTGACATGGTCAACTCGACAATTACTATTTATTTATGAAATAAATGTTGAGGGTCGAATTATATTTATTTATGAAATAAATGTGGGGACAAAATTTATTTATTATTATTAATAAATAAATAATGAAGTAATATATCCTTGTAAGACAAGGAATAAGAGTATTCTTATGGGACATGGCTTCAGTATCCTAGTGGGAGTAGAAGTATAGTTTGCCAAAGGCTATTAAAATGCTTTTGAAACCCTAGCAGTTTTTCTTTCAAGCTTTGGTCGTCCACTTCACATAATTAGAGGGAAAATATTAGAAAGACTTTTTAGAGTGTTCTCAAATTTTGGTGCTACATCCCACCTGTTTCAATCGATCTCCTGTGGTATTCAGTCTAATTTTCGATAACATCTTCCGTTTGAGCCTCATACTAATTAATTTTGAATAAGAATTTTCATATGATCTTTGGATGTTTAAGGGTGATGAACTGTTGATTTAGGATGTTAATTGATGATATTTTTGTGTAGTTAGGTGTTGTTAAACACCGGGCATGATTCAACGAATGTTTGGAAGCGAAAGAGGTCAATTATGCAAACCTGGGCAAGCCTTATATATGTTAGCACTCAAGCATTTCTAACCCAGGTAACGTGTGTGAGATGTTGTATAACTTATGTGAGTGTCTCCTTACGTATTATAACTTCAATTTGGCGTACATGAGCCTTTGAAAATGCTGAAACGCACCGTTTCGATCTGTGGGTGTTTAAAAACCCATACCCGACCCCTCTTCATCTCTCATTGTTCATCCTTCATTGCCTAACAATCCTTGAGGTAAGATCAAGATCCTAGCTCGTTTCTTTCTTCATTTTGTGCATCAAAACACATTTGTTTAGTTGAAGAGCATGGGTCACGGTTTTGATTGTGAGTTCAATTTTTGTTGATTTCTATCCTAATGCAAGTTAGATTTTGTTATATTATGATGGATTAAGGCTGAAAGAACATATATTTGGCTTAGAAACATGATATTTTATGATGTTTTGTAATGGATTAGGGTTTAGTACGGGTTTGGATTAATTCTTAGTGATTTGTTGTTAGTTTTATGAAATTGTTGATGGATTAATGTTTTTAAGGTTGATAGGAGGTAATTTAGGTAGGTTGGATTGTCGAGCTTCGAGCGGAATGGATTTTAGGGTGTTGTTGAAAGAATTTATGTCGTGAGGACCAAATGTGATATTGAGTATTTTAGGGGATAAATTAGGATTTTGTATATTTAGAAAATTAAATTTCACATTTTTTAGATTTTGAGGATTAATTAATGATTTTTTTGAATGTTGGGGACTCAGTATTAAATGTGGAATATTTTGGGGACTGAACCATAATTTTCCAAAGTTTGAGGACCAAAGTATAATTTTACATCAAAGTTAGATTTTCGACTAGAATGTTAAATCTTCATTTGGAATAGGTTTTAGACATTGTACGAAGGGTCTGAGTACATCCGCATTACCATACATTTTTGGTACCGCCACAATACCAGCATTGCATTCTGATAATTGTTTTGTCTGTCTCAGTTTCAGATTCTCGTATGTGCTAGCGAGACCAGCCACTGGCTGGTGGGGCTTCATTGGTTATTTTGCTTCTGGATTTCCAGGTGAGTGCGATAGTAGCTTTAGACACATAGGTTATGTCTTTCTAAACTTATATGTTTTTGTTATGATCTAGCCTAATATGTAATTGGACTAATTAAGGATTGGGAATAATTAAAAATCTGATTATGTATAACAAAGAATAAATGTAATATTATTTTCTATATAAGTACTAGTATCGGTATAAAATTCAGTATCTATATAAGAAATATATATTTACTTGCATGCTTGATTGTTACCAAGGATGGCGATAACCCGTTTGCCTAGCACAAACACACGTGATTAGCATCTGGTGGTGTAGCCATATCAGTTCATTATCCGGTCGTATAGTCCACATTTCTTCAGTTCAGTTTCACCTCGGTCAGATATTTAGTTATACGTATGTATATAATATATATTTGTACGCTATGATCGCTTGTTGTTTGATGAGGGTGTGAACATTTTCAAAATGCATTTCAGAACCTATTACTATACTTAGCATGTATATGTATGTACTGTATATATTGCATGTGGAGTGTTACCCCTCATTGAGTTTGCTCACCCCCCCTCCCGTAATATTTTTCAGGTTACCTTGGTTCCTACGCTCAGTGAGGATCATCTGTTCAGTAGTAAGTGCCCTCTTGTTCGGGCTATGATATGTTAGTTTAGTAATTGTTCCACACCAGGTTTCTGTGGGATATGATTGAGTCTGGATATTTTGGTCAATAGCATTTTCTTATAAATATTTTCTTTATATTTGTTTTATATTTATGTATTAATATTTACTAATATTATTTTGAAATACTTTTTATAAATGAAATCCTCTATTCATTTTTGGCTTAAATTATGGGTTGGAATAAGAATTTGGGTAAGTGTTCTGATCGTCTGAGCCTTGTGCTAGATGGACCGGGCCTCCAGTTCGGTTTGTCTTGTACGTTGATCATGGTCCAAAAATGGATCGTGACATTTGGTGCTAGCACACCCTTTACAGTTCGTTCATGTGGATACCAGTAGAGGGTGTTTGCATCCTACAACATCTGTGACTCAATTTCAATAGCACTTTCTCATTCTTGTTTTTACTCATTGATGTAAACACACATTACCTAATTGATTTTATCGAATTGTTGGGATCCTTGGTTGAGTTCGTTGAAAAAAAATTTAATTTTTTGCTGCGTGTCTGTGTCACAAGTTGCAACAGAACCGTCTATGGAAATTCAGCAAGACTCACAATCAGATGTTGAGTCAGAACCACTAACACAAGGCCCACGTAGGTCTGGTAGGATTCATCATGAGCTTGAGAGATATGAATTTCTCATTACTGACGATAATAACATAATGCTTATGGATCAAAATGAGCCCACATCCTACCAAGAAGCGGTTATGAGCCCATATTCTTAAAAATGGCTTCAAGCCATGAAATCTGAAATGCAATCAATTTACGATAACCAAGTTTGGACTTTGGTTCATCCACCTGAGGCTACTAAGGTTATTGATTATAAATGAGTTCATATGACTAAACACAACATGACCTACAAATCTCGACTTGTTGTAAAAGGTTTCAAACAAATTCAGGGTATCAAATATGATGAAACTTTTTCACCAGTTCTTATGCTCAAAATTATTAAGATTATTCTTGCTATTACTGCATACTTTAATTATGAGATTTGGCAAATGGATGTCAAAAAAGTGTTTCTTAATGGAAATTTACTTAAGGATTGTACATGACACAACCACAGGGTTTTGTTGATCCTAAACATCCTAATAAGGTGTGTAAGCTTCATAGATCCATTTATGTATTGAAGTAAGCTTCACAGAGATGGAATCTTTATTTTGATGTTGCAATTAAGGAATTTGGTTTCATCAAAAATGAAGATGAACCTTGTGTATACAAGAAGGTTAGTGGGAGCACAATCATTTTCTTAGTGCTTTATGTGGATGACATTATACTCATTGGAAAAGACAACCCTACGTTGCAGAATGTCAAGTCTTGGTTAGGGAAACATTTTTCAATGAAACACTTAGGCAAAGCTACCTATATTCTAGGCATAAGGATATATAGAGATAGATCCCAAATGTTACTTAGTCTAAGTCAAAATGGGTACATTGACAAGGTGCTAAAAAGGTTTAGCATGCAAGACTCTAAAAAGGGATTCTTGCCAATGTCTCATGGCATTCAGCTCAAAAAGTCTCAATGCCCTACTACAAGGGATGAGAGATAATGCATGAGTAAGATTCCATATGCTTTAGCTATTGGTTCTATCATGTATGTCATGCTTTGTACCTAACCTGATGTCTCATGTGCTTTGAGTATCCTTAAGTAGATTCTATCATGTATGACAAGCAGATTTAAGTCAGATCCAGGTGAAAGTCATTGGACCACAGTCAAGAGTATCCTTAAGCACTTAAGAACTATTAAGGATGTCTTCTTGGTGTGTGGTGGACAGGAAGGCGAGTTAGTTGTAAATGGTTACACAGATTTTGGCTTTCAGTCTGACTTGGATGACTTTAGATCGTAGTCAGGGTTTGTTTTTTCTTCGAATAGAGGTGATGTGAGTTGGAGGAGTTCCAAGTAATACACCGTAGTCAATTCTACTATATAGGCTGAGTACATAGTTGCATAAGACACAGCCACAGAGGCAGTTTTGATCAAGACGTTGGTTACAGGTCTAACTATTGTTCCTAGCATTTCAAACCCAATACACCTCTACTATGATAATAATGGCGTCATTGCCCAAGCCAAGGAGATCAGGTCACATCAGCGATCCAAACATATACTCAGACATTTCCACCTTATTTGAGAGATTATTGAGAGAAAGGAGATGTCAAGACATGCAAAGTTAATACAAATAACAATGTGGTTGATCCATTGATGAAACCAATACCATAAAAAAAGCATGATTGTCATATTAGGTCGTTGGTATTTGGTTTATGCCTTATTGGGCTTAGTCCAAGTGGGAGATTGTTAGTGATATGCCCTAGCACAATCATATGAACATTGTCATTTATATTGTTAGTTAATAAATATGAGGCATTTCATTTTGGCATATATATGTTTATATTATCATGTTATTTAATAATGCAATAACTTGATAAAAGTATTCATGAGTAGTTGATTTTGTCTTATGTCATCAACTGCGTGACTTGATAGTAAAATCTTAAGATAAATTAATACAATACTAAATAGTTCCTAGTCGTTCATTATTATGGGAATGATAGTGAGTTAAGGCTAGTATGTCCTCTGAGAGATGATTATGGTTACTGATCATGGCCATGGGATGTTACTCAGAACATAGATACATGTTGGGAACACGATATTGGTCTGACCCAGTATGAGAAATACTATATGGAATTTGTCATTAGTACTGCTCTTTGCAGCAGTGATATTTGAATCATTTGACCTGATTTCACCATAGATTCCTACATGAAGATATCTATGTTTTAATATAGCTCAACATCATCCATAATTGGATGGTAATACAAGCTATAATCAGACATATGGTAGATCATTTAGAGGAATGTGAGTGACAGCGAAGGAATTTGTGTCGCTCCTACATGAGTGAGATATCCCTTGGCCACTTGACAAGTAGGACTGATAAAATGCATGGTCGTGCTCGAATGAGATTTATAGGGGTTATCAATACCATTCGTTTGGTTAGTTTACTTTGGTATCAAGAAATGCTTGATTAAGCTACATAAAGATGACATGATCCATGCTTTATGCTTAATCGAGATATTGTGTGACAATAGGACTAAATGTCATACTGCATATTAGGTTTTGTCGAGTCATTAAAATTCGCTCATGTTGGGTAACGTCTTACTATAGACCACTTATGACTTGTGGGCCAAAATGGTATTTTAGGCCTGCTGTCAATATTGAATGGACCTACAGGGTCACACACTAGAACGAACTATACGATATATTGAAAGATATACTTTGCTATTATTTTATATGAAATAATTTGTTTTCAAATAGTTTTAAAACAAATTAAAATTCATTTAAACTAGTCAAAGTAGTATGTTTGACTTAGTCAACAAAAAAAAGAGTTTCTTTGACTTGGTCAACATAAGAAGGAATTTGACTAGGTCAACCAGGCAATTAGTATTATTTATGAAATAAATATTGATGGCCAAATTATACTTATTTATGAAATAAATGTGGGGCCAAAATTTATTTATTATTATTAATAAATAATAACGAAGTAGTTTATCCTTGTAAGGAAAGGAATAAGAGTATCCTAGTGGGACACGGCTTAAGTATTCTAGTGGGACTAGGAGTAGGGTTTGCCAAAGCCTATTAAAAGGCTTTTGAAACCCCATCCATTTTTCTTTCAAGCTTTGGCCGTCCAATTCAAAAAATTAGATAGAAAAATATTAGCAAGATTTTTCAAGGTGTTCTCAAACGTTTGGTCCTAGCACACCCTTCACAGTTTATTCATGTGGATACCAGTAAAGGCTGTTCGCGTCCTACAACATCTGTGACTCAATTTCAATAGAAATTTATCATTCTTGTTTCGAATCATTGAGGTAAATACACGTTCCCTAATCATTTTTATCGAATTGCTTGGATCCTTGGTGGAATTCATTTACAAAAATTTTAATTTTCCTCCGCGTGTATGTGCCACGGATTCCAACACTTAGTGTAGAGAATAGTCAACCCTAGATACCCTTTCATTGGTTTTGTCAAATTAAATTCCCTAGCTAAAAGCTTAAAGCCCCAACACATTTGTCTTATTGATTTCCTCATTTTCAACTTTAGTTTTCATTGATTGCACTGTGTTTTCTTTAAATCACAAAAAATCCAAAAATCAACCATGTGTTCTCTTTTTTTTTTTATTTTATGTTTTTTATCACAATTAATTTATGTTCTTTGAGGATACAATACCTGAGAAATGCTTGAGGATTAAAACTATATCGACTCTCGTGCGCTTGCGAGATGCCGATCATGACACCTTATGTTACCCGAGTGAGAGAATCTCGATTCTTATCTCTGGTCGCTTTCAATACTCAAGTGAGGAGATACCTTACTTAAGTGAGAGCTTTTCAATTCTTGCCTCTAATCAGTTCAATTGCTCAAGTGTCAACTTCAATTACTCGAACGTGCCAATGAAAAAACGTATTCAAACACTTAAGTGTCAAACTCCATTTTGTTCTGTTGAATCAAGTTTTTGATTAACACAAAAACTCCTAAATTTTTATAATTTAACAAAACAATTGAAACAGTTAAGCTAAGCATGTTCCTCAACTCTCCAAGTACATTAGAGAATGGTCCACACACTTTAAACCAAGACCTACGAACATTGATCAGAGATAGAGATGCATTGAGAAGTCAGAGATGGATGCTATGCGCACAAGAGCTCATGCAATGCGCGTAGAACAGGTGTTATTCGCTTAGAAGGCAAATGCAACGCACATAAATGCTGTGATTCAGTCAAGAAGAAAACTCAGTATCCTACTGTGCGCGTACGAATAAGTGCAGTGTGCGTAGACGTGGTACAATAAGAAAAACAAAATGGATCAGTACATTGCTATGTGCGTTGACATATACCTAAGCACATAGTAACTAGCTTGGTACAATTAAAAAATCAGAGAAATTCACAAAGTCAAGCTGCGGCATGCTCTATTCCAGTTGTGTGCGCTTCAAAGGATCATGCTACGCACACAAAATAGACTTCAATACACGTAGACGAGGAAAATATCTGTCTGACTGAAAAACGCCAAAATCTGTTACAGGTTGTCAGAATACTAATGGGAATATTCTCTGACATGAATTCAGAAAGCATCAAAACAGTGAGTCACAAATAGATAATCAAATCGCAGAGACATCACAACAAAGGTGAGCTTTACTACCTGACAAATGACAGACGCTCCTCGATTTTTGAAATTTAGAATATCTTCTGACACAGTCACGAGGAAGATCAAAGACATAAACATTGAAGACTCGACTATGTACGCAGCACTAAGTCCAGCACACACAGCATTCAAGCTCTGCGTATACAGATAAAGGTACTAAGCACGTAGTTACTTCTTGATATAAAACAGTGGGTACTGAAAATTGTCCTATCCACATAGAAGGAAAATCGTTGCATGTATTACTTTGATAAAACCATGAACTACATACACAATACACATGGTACGCACGTAGCAAGGACTGACGTCATCAATCTCATCATTGTTGCATCTCTTAAAACAGCTGTTTTGGTATCCACAATTGTTAGTTTTTTAGGAATGCCTATAAATAGACGTTTCAAGTCATAAGGCAAATAGTACAATCCTTGAGAGCGTCTAAAAGCCATGAAAATCTTCCCATTGCATTCTTATTTTGTTCTTGAATACTTACATACCAACTGAGCT
>CAODLS010354755.1:0-19269 GCA_948243855.1 Flueggea neowawraea
AGTGGCAAATGAAAAATTCAGTCCCAATAGGATTGACACTCCAAAAGGGGGGTGAATTGAATTTTTAGCTAGTTGAACACTTTGTTGAAAATCTTTTTTAAATTAAAACAAACAACAAAGTTCTTTTAAATCAAAATCAAAGTTCAATGCTGAAGCAACTTAAAAACCAAAGATCTAATTCATACACAACAATATAAACAAATGAAAAGTTAAGAGATAAAGGGAAGAGAAATATCAAAGCCTAAGATTTATAGTGGTTCGGTCCTCCTTGACCTACGTCCACTCCTCTAGATCCACCAGAGAATTTCAATCCACTATCTCCTCACTTCCAGGTGGAGGAAAACCGTTTACGACACTTGTTTTTGCAGGATCAACAAGCAAACCGTTACACCTTGTTTTAAGGATAAAACAATCAAACCAAATCCCTAGTTTTGCGGGCTCAACTAGAAAACTGAAACCACTTATTTTCAAGACAAAACAAGCAAACCAAATCTCTAGTTTTTGCAGGTAACAAACTAGAAAACATACTCATCTAGTTTTCGAAGACTCACTAACAACCAGTCTTATTTTTTCTAAGGCACAACAAGAAAACCTAATTACCTCAAGCAAACAACCTTGCTTGATTAAAAAATCAACCCAAGATATAGCAGATTAAAGCTCACACAAACCCAATAATAAGATTGCAAATAAATAGCTCAAAATGGGTTAAAAAGGTAGAGACGAGAGATAGAATGAATAGCAATTCTTAGTAAGGGTATCTCTTATTTCTTTTTTGTCTTAAGACGTCTATTTATAGCCACTCTTAGAAATATAGTCGTTGGAGGCTCAAAGTAGCAGTTGTGAGAGAATGAAAAATTCTATTTTAATTGGCATCACTATCATTAATGTGCATTATTCCATATTAATGCTCTTTCTTCAATCATGCATCAGATATCAACGTGTGTTGTTGGCCATCAGCGTGCCTTATTGAATTTGCAGTGCTTCTGGTTGAAAAATGCCTTTCATTAGCATGCCTAGACAGTCATTAACATGCGTGTCTTGTTCCTCATTCCAAAATATGCACTTTTACCCAGATGTTCATCAACGTGTGTTCCTGACTTTTCTACGCACGTTAACGAATCTAATCAAGATTGCAGCTTTGAAATCCACGTCAACATGTTAGAGAATATTCAGATTTGAATTCCTGAGGAGCGTCTTGGCTTTGTCCTCATCTGTACGCGTCTACGTGAGTAGCACACTCATCTACATGCGTAGAAGGCATCTCGCTTTTACTCTTCAACGGGCGTTCTTGCTACCATCAACGTCCCTTCAATTTGATATCTCAAACAAGTTCTCCATACTCCTTCGATAACGTGTGTTCTTCATCATTGGCGCACCTTAGTGTTAGAAGAATTCCAGAACATTAGAATATTCGTAAGGAACGTTGTTGCTTCATTAGTGAGCGTTGTTGACAAATAAGGCACGTTGTTGGTCCATTAACATGCATTGTTGCCATCTTGAAATTCTTTAACCCGCTTTACTGATCATTAAGGTGCCTTATTGATGAATATCAGCAAGTCTGCAATTTTGCACTTTTTTTATGGATGTTTTGCATTCATCATCATCAAAACCGAACTCAACAGAAAAAGTTCTCACTTAGCGTGAAAAATGAAGTTGTCACAAAAATCGAGTGATAGTGGAAATCCTAAGTGTTGAAACTTAGGTAGTGGATATAGGCCAGAGATTGGCTGAACGACTCCAAAATTTGTGTGTTCTTTGTTCCCCTCTTTCTCTGCTCAAAATAGTTGTCAACAAAGCTCAAAGCTTCTTATACCATACTATCCAACTCATTATTCCTCAAAAAGTCAACAACCCTCTGAAATTGCTTAAAAATTCATCCCAAATCCATAGTGGACTTAGGGTAAGATCACAACCTTAAATTAAAACTTTCACTCATTTGAATTGTTCACTTTCCTACACAAATACTATCTTTAATAAATAGTGGTGCCCACATATGTCTTTTACTAGATATCCTCTGTAACTACTCATTCTCTTCAAGATTATAGTCAGCAAACATCTTGAACCAAACACTATCAAAATCTAGAATATCCCTAGACCATAAAAGACGACACCAAGCTGACATGAAATTGTTGTTGCCAAACAAAGAGCTAAGATTCTTTGTTGCATTTTGGTTTATATGCCATACACACAAGTAATGTTTTGTCTCCCGAAATACATTAGGAATTGCTACAAGCATGAAGGCATCTTGATCTGTAAATAAAGATTTTGGTGACTTCCCATTCATGCACTACAAAAAGGAGTGAAATACCTACTCAAATGAGGCTATTGTCTCGTTATATAAAGAACATGCTATGAATACTATCTGCTTGCCATTATGATTTACTCCAACAGAAACACCTAAAGGCATGTTTTCCTTGTTTTTTCTATATGTGGTATCAAAAATACAAAATCTCCAAATACTAAATAATCATTCTTCTTGATATGATCAGACCAAAAAATATTCTCCATCATCTTAGACCCATCCAATTGCATTTGGAAAATATTTTCAGTCACTATCTTTACCTCCAAAGTAATTCAAAATTGCATATAATGCGTCAACACAAATAGATTCAATTCTTCTACATTGCATGTAATTTTTTTAAGTCTTTATAAGTAAATGTTAAATTTTCTTTACCTACGGCTTGAATGGACATCAACTCAATAACCAATCTAGGTTGAATGTCTGCATCATCTGCATCACCTTTGTGACTTAAGCAAATGCACTTTTGATGGTGTTATAAAAGGTTGAACATGATGTGCATTCCAATTCCAAGTACGCCACTTTCAATTTTGTTGTCGTTAAATAGAAAATATAGCTTCGCATCCACATCTAGTGTGTTCTCGTTCAATTTTCAAATCCTTATTTATTTCTTTCTTGTGCCTTTCGTTGCTACATTCCCAAGTCCTATTCCAATTCTTTGTGGCTTAAATATACGTACCACATTGTGTATGAATACTAAATCCAACTGCTTTTGCATACTCATTATACCACTATTTTACATGTTCTAAACTTGAACACCCTGAAGACCAAATACTACAAATTCTCCATTGTTGCTCTAACTAATTTATCTGCATTCTATGGAAAAAAATTAGTAATTTATAAAAGAAATTACAATAAATATAAATTACATAGCATATCCATTTCAAACCTTCTAGCTGTGGATACATTAAAATTTCGATAAGTCAATATGTGGATTTTTCTCCATGAGCCGACTCATATTATCTAAAAATAAATAAATAATAATAATTCTACACATTATGAAGAAGAATGAAATGCCAAATATAATGTAGTTTCTTGGAAATAGTTCAAGTGTTGTGCTTTAATTTTGACCAATAACACTAAAGACAAATTGCTTATGACAAATAACAAATTTGAAACAATAGAAAAGGAGAAGAAGATACAAACAGAGGACACTAAAAAAATTAGCAAGAATCTTTCAATAAAAAATTAGCAAAAAACCCAAAAGAAAATAAGTGGTACTATTTGCAAAAAGTTAAGACAATTGGTTTACCACTGTATATTTCTTTTAATCGTAAAAGTGAATAAAGTGGCTTGTCATTATAGATTAAAATAAAGTAGTTTATGATTAAAATAATAGTAAAAGTGGACAAGACATGTAGTTATTATCAGTATGCTAAAATCATAAATTTTTTAGGATTTTTTTTTTTGGAAAAAATGAGAGGTAGAGGTGACCGGTAAGTAGCGTATTTTTGTTGGGCGTTATAATGCAGGTTTAAATCGGAAGGTACTCTCCCCATTATGAAATGTTTTTGTGAGCCATAGCTGACATCCGGCAGCGGATTTGGGCTCGTGCACTAGTATGGTCACCGTAGCACCTCACCGAGGACAAGCGGGTCGGGCCTGAACAATCCAACTCTATTCAAACGTGGGCCCAAGGGACAACCCGGCTACCCAAAATTTACGCCGCTCCCAAGTCCCGAACCCACGCCTACAAACTGAGATCAGCGTACCCCGTCCGCTCAGCCACCCCTCGGGAGGCAACCTTTTAGGATTGGATCCTTAGCAAATTGTTTAGTAAAATTATGTATACCAGTAATATTCCATGGTCGCTGCTTTTTGGTATAATGGTTTGGAGATTGTGGAATGCTAGAAATGTTGAGGTAGTTACTGGTGGTGTGAGACAAAAGCATTTGGGTAGAGTTAGTATTGGTGCTGCCATTAATCATCTGCGGGCTAATCGTCTTATCCAAAAGCTGAATGTGAATTGTAATCCTTCCACTGTGAATCATAGACTTTTTGAAGGTACTCATTGTATTAATGTGGATGGTGTGGTTTCTTTCCACACTTCTGCCTCAACCTTAGGTATTATTGCAAGAGATAGCACGGACTTTGCTATTCATTACAGAACTGTCAAATGTGGTTTCATGTCCCCTCTCTTTACTGAATTAAAAGCAATTCTAAGTGGTCTGGAACTTATTGTGGAAAAGCAATGGTCTCATGTCCACATTGAATCTGACTCTAAGCTGGTGGTTAACATTTGTACTTCTGTGACTAATTGGAATGGCCACCAACAAGCAATGGTTCTTCGCATTTGTCAACTCTTATCTTCTACAGGTTCCACTATCCATTTTGTTCCTAGGGAAGCTAAGCTTTGTGCGGATTGGATTGTCAAGAATGACCTTTTTCCGATCTTTTGTCACTCATGATTCATTCACTTACCTAATCAACTTATGTCTATGTTGTATTTTGATAAAATTAAATTTTATAACCACGGTATTCCTTTGCCATAAGTAAATGCCATTAATAATACAAAATAAGGGGTCGTCCTCTTTCTATTAAAAAAATCATAAACTAATAAAATAATTCAACAATTGAGAACATACCTGCAAAAGTGATGTTAAGTTTTTGAATCAACTGTGTGCGGCAGAGAAGATTAGCATCTAGACGATAATGAGAGTAGGTCTTTTTTTTTTTTTATAACGAGCCAAATCGAAAGTCGAAGAGTTTTTTGGCTTATAACCTTACAAAAATAGCCTACTTATGAGCCAAATAACTTAGTTGTTCGTTGAGAAATCTCATTAGCTTATTGTTAAAAATTATAACCGTCAAATTAAATTTAAAGGGTGGAAGCAAATTTAACCCCTTAAAAACATGTAAACATATAGAGTTAATTATCTTAGGTGTCATTTTTAAAATTCTAATTTGTAACAATGTCATCCTTAATTTTGATGTTTAAGAATGTCATTTTTAAATTCTTTATTTTTTAAAATGTCGGATTCAATATCAAATAAAATCCAATTTTTTTCTATTTTCACAATTTTTTTTCTCTCTCTTTAGTTTCTCTCTCTACGTTCTTCTCTCTTTCTTTATTTCTTTCCACCAAAACCCTAGCCGCCATTTCTTTCCCTTATCCTCCGTCTCCAGTTGCCGCCATCCCTCACCTTCTCCAATGCCACTTCTCTTTTCCTCTCTCTCGCTCCTCCCCGTCATCTTCTCTCATCATCTCTCTCTCTTTTTTTCGCTCTCCTTCTACAGCAACAAATAGATCTGTCTCTCTCCTCTTTTCGCTCCAGATCTGTCTTGTCGTTGTTGTCTCTTCTCTCTTTCAACGTCTTCATTGCTATCAACAAATCTGTAAATTGTGCATGTTGATTTTGGCTAAGTTGATTTTATTGATTTGTACATATTAATTTTGTTGAGTTTGATATGTTTATATGCATGGTTGATTTTGTTGAGTTTTGTGGTGACGACAACGGTGACGGCGGCTAAGGTTTGTTAATTCATATTCGCCTATTTTGAAGACCTCTGGAGATCTAGGTTAAATGATTTTGTTAAGTTTGGATTATTGGAGACCTAATTAATCATCATTAAACAAAACATAATTAAATTTTGTAAAAAATAAATAAGTGAGGTTTAGAGGCATTCGCTAGAGACTTCTGGAGACGTTTGAAGACCTATGGAGACCTTCGCCGGAGACGGTTGGAGACCTTTGCTGGAGACTTTCAGAGACGTTTGGAGACTACTGGAGACCTCTAAAGACGTGGATAAATTTAATTTGCAAAATAATTATATCAAGAATTTATTAAATCAAATTTATATAAAAAATTGTGATTTGGAGACCTTCGGAGACCTCTGTAGACCTTCATTGGAGACCTTTAGAGATGTTTGGAGACTTCTGGAGACCTTTTTTGAAGACTTGTGAATGCATTTAATCTGAAAAAATTATTATATCGAGAATTTATTAAATCAAATTTTATATAAAAAATTGTGATTTAGAGACCGTCGGACACCTCCAAAGACATTTTCTGCTTAATTTGATTTTCTCATGAAAAAGTAGAAAAATTACTTTTTCATGAAAATATCGCTTATTCTCTAGAAAATAATATTTTTACAAATCAATTTTTTCAGTTTGATTTTTTTGCAAATTAATTTGATTTTTTATAAAGTAGTTTTTAAAGATATTTTTAAAAATCGGTATTTTATAATGTGCTTGTCCCAAACATATACGAGCTAAAGGTCTCTTGAGCATTAGTGGACTTTTACATTTGACACTTTCAGTAGCAGAGGCAGATTAATGCGCAGAGTGCAACGAATCAATATCCACCTGCGGATACTTTTGCGTAGTAGAGAAACTGAAACCCTCAACAAACAATTCTAACCCTACAACAAAACATGTCCGTTCGATCAATTTTCGACGCTCCGGATCTCAGAGCAGAGTTCGAGAAAGCAGGCGTCAGCCTCCGCTTCATCCCCTACATATGGAAGTACGTGGTCAAGAACCCTAACTGTGAATGGAGTGAAATTCCGGATTTGCCCTCGGCTGCATACCCAATTCTGTCTTCCAAGTTTGTAACTTCTATTTTCACAATTCATTCGGTGATCGATTCCAGTCATGGAGTTACCACCAAACTTATCGCTAAGCTTCAGGTACTCTTGTGCAATTTTTTTAAATTTGTTTTAGTTTAATAGATGTTGTTAGTGTATATTGATATTGTTGTTGCTGTTGTTTGTGATTTAGAATGGAGCTTTGGTGGAGGCAGTGATTATGAGGTGTGACACGTCTTCGGGAAAGTATGGAGGTAAACCTCGGCCTGGTGGGTGATGGTAAACTTTGTGCGTATCTTCCCAGGTAGGTCTTGTGTTTCTTTGGTTTGTAGAAAGCCAATTAGTTCTTTATTGCTCTGTCAATTGTGCTTTTGTTGCTTCCTGGTTTTACTCTGGTTTGTTGGTTTGCGCGTTGGGTGGTGAAAAGAATAGATTTTCAATAACTTTAGTGTAGCTAAATTTGATTTTGTGTATCATTTTGTAGGAAGCCAACTTGTTTTTTTGTATGCTTTTCGTTCTTGAGTAACTTCAAATGTAAACTTAAAATGCTTTGTCTTCTAATGTCAGTCATGTAAACTCTGATTTTCATTCCTTGTAGTTCACGAGTCATCACCACCCATGTACTGTGGTGACACGGATGCCTTGAGGAATTAATGTTTTATGTTAGTTTTTTGTAATGATTTCCATGGAATTCTCTTGCTAGTGACCATATGGAATACAAAATCAATATTGCTAGATCATGGAGAACACTTCAAAGTTTAGTTACTATATTAGAAACTAACTAAAGCGACATTCTTTTTTTATTATTTATTTAGCATGTGTTCAGAGATGTTTTAATTTTCTATTACAGATTGGTTGTAAAATGGGTTGCAATTTTTGTGCGACTGGAAGTATGGGATTCCAAGGAAATCTATCATCAGGAGAAATTATTGGACAATTAGTTCATGCTTCTCGTTTATCAGAAATACGGAACATTGTTTTCATGGTAATTGCTGTTGCTACAACTTTTTCTGTAAGTCTTCTGTTGAAAATGAAATTTGGGTCCATCAGCTTATAAATATAAAGTATCAGGAAGTACAGCTTGTGGAACCTCAATATCCACAGGATTTCATTGATTCCTCAAGCGAATATGTTAAATAATTGCTTGGTGTTGAAAACAATTTTCATGGTAATATCTTTGCAGCTTAGGTAGTAATGATGGCAATTAAATGGCGATAATATGGTGAATTAGTTTTGGCATGCGGATGACGTTTTGTCTGGGTCAATAATGTTTGCTCTTGGATGGTTGTATAGCAGCTGCAATATTGACCATGTGTAGTGATTGGGTATTTGTTGATGATAGATGTAGTGACTATTTCTTAACTGCCAATAATAAAACTTAAGCCGCTCTCCTGAGGAGAATTTCCCCCATGATTTGGTTGTTTTGAAAACCCTAATTTCTGAAGTCTCACATCAAATGGCACTCCTTGTCAGAACATATTAGATTACATTTTCATTGTAAGCTTATGCTGCACTAAGGTGGACTATCTTTAAATAACACATTAACACTATTATTACTTATTTTATTCTTGCAATTGTTCTTTTTTCTTATTATGGTGTTCCTGGAGGTCCTTAGTTTGTATTTTACTCAGTTAAGCTTCTGGCTGATGTGAAAAAGTAAGACATCAGGAATTGTTTTTAGGCTGCCTGTTAAATCTTTTCCTCTTCTTTTACCTGTAAAGGTTTTGGTTGACATTACTTTGCAATTGATGTCGTAATTTCTGTGCAGGGGATGGTAGAACCATTGAATAACTACACGTCATTGGTCGAAGCCATCTGTATTATGTTGGGACCTGCATTTCAACTTTCACCAAAGAGAATTACTGTGTCAACAGTATAGAGCCTTAGTATGTCATGACTTTCTTATGTCTTTCAGCTTGTAGTTGTAATTTTTTTGTTCTTCTCGCGATTGCCTTGTTCAAGATCTCTTGGTGTGTGCTTAGACCATATTATAGCCTTTGCTTTTGTATATTTTATTTTCTTTTTGGTTTTTTTTCAGCCTCCTGATCCTGTGGTAAGATTGCCTATAATTTATATCCCTGTTATATACTATCTTCTGGTTTAGTTCCATAACATTTGGTTTAATTGTTGAATTTTATAACTTGGCATCATAATCCTTTTCTCTTATATCTGTTTTAGCATTTACTTTAGTAGTATTGCAAAGATTCCCTTCACCTTGCCTGTCTCTACGCCTACGGGATCTTTCTTAACTTTTAACTTTATTTTCGTAATCTTCTTCCATATAAAACTGGCCATCAAGTTATGAAAAATTTGATAGAAAGAAATATTTTATTTTAAAACTGGTCATCAAGGTAGGAAATGCTAAACTTACTGGCATTAGTCAAACCTTTTTTTTTTTGACAATGGGCATTAGTCATAGTGGTTGAATTTGTAATGTAGGTTGGGATTATCCCTGCTGTCAACAGGCTTCAGAATGACATACCTGGTCTAAATTTGGCAGTATCACTGCATGCACCAGTTCAGGATATCCACTCTCAAATAATGCTAGCAGCTCGAGCTTTTCCATTGGAAAAACTTATGCATGCTCTTAAAATATATCAAAAGAATAGGTAACGCTTTGGGTACGGTTATTTTCTGAGTTATATTTCTGTTTTGATTAACCCTCTCATATTTTGCTCTACTTTCTAGTCAGCAAAAAATTCTCATTGAGTACATAATGCTTGATGGGGTAAATGATGAGGAGCTGCACGCTCACCAGCTTGGTCAATTGCTGGACACCTTTGAAGTGGTGAGCGCTTAAACTGGGGAATATAAGTCAAACATGTGTGGCATGATTGTTTAGCAATGTTAAAATACTGCCTGCTATTTTCTTTATTTATCTACTCTCTTATCAGTGCGTGGATTAGGTTAACCTGTAACAAAGTTACATGGCAGGCCTAGGCATGTGCATTCATGCTTCCCTGAGGCCAAAAAGGATAATAGTTGCTTTTGTGTAGCATTAAGTTTTGCCATATAAATGCTAAAACCTTCTTTTTCTTAGCATATATATCTAATAAAAAATTATATGCTGTTAATTTTGGAGCTTTTTCTCAATGAGCTTGACTGGAACATGGAGCTAATTTAACTTCTCCCCTTTTTATTTTTTTGCCTATGAATTTTAACTTCTCTCCTGATATTGACATTATTATGAGATTTTATGTCATCTGAAAGACTCCAATTCTTCATGCTTGGGTGGAAAATTTTACTTAATCTAACTATTGTGATGTAGTCAACAAAACCACGTCAACTATTTCCAACTCTTTTAGTGTATCTTTAGGATATATAACAGAGTTGGGGAATCAGGTAAGCTTCTATTCTTTGTTTCTTAACAGTATCTTTTACCCGTAACGTTGATTGAGATCCCCATAAACTAGGTCTTTCTGGGCTAACTCTTCATCAAACTCTAGTCTTTGTTTACTTGTTCCTGTTCGCGTCAGTCAAAAGGTTATTGCACTTGCATGTTGAACTCGTCGAAACTATCTATCTCAAAAGTTATTGCACTTGCATGATTGATTGGCAAGGGTCCGTTGGTTAGTTAATTGAGATAATATACTATTATTTAAGATTGATAGTGCATCACATTAGTCCTAATCTAGGTAACGAATAACGTGAATTTATGTGTTGGACATTGTTTATTGTTATGAAACTGAATAATCTGGTTTAAATGAATCACGGCGTTTTTGGTTTCACTGGCTAGGATAGATGTCCCTTTAATTTGTATTGCTGTCATAGATTAAACCTTATTAGAGCGTCTTGGGGGTTGTCTAGTGGTTAGAAAAATAGTTTGCAGAGCGCTATTAAACATGTAAGAAATGATTGGTTAATTGAGTGTGTCACCGTTAACTATAACTTTGTTTGCTTGAATGTTTAATATTCATCTTTTGTGTCTGTGATCGACTGATTGTATTGAACGAAGAAATACCTTAGCTGAGCTTTTATTATTATTGAATTTCTGTCATTTTCATTCTTACTGTTTATTTCTTTGCTGCGAATTTCCAACTTCTGTTTGCTTTTAATTTCAGCTTCAACTTCATTGTAATTTATTTATTTTACTTTTTATTTTTTGACAATTAAATAATTTCTCATCAGTCTCTGTGGATCGACCATGTTCACTGCTTTACTCATATTTTACTGTCCTGAGCAGGTTAATATTACTTTGATTGGTTGACACCCCATCACACGCCCAATTCCCAAACCCTAAATTTGCTATGTCCCACCTCTCGCTATCGTTCTTGCCTCACCCATCTCTTCGTTATCTTGTTCTTTCTCTCTCTCTTGCCTCTTATTGTCGCTCTCGCCTAACCCATCTCCTTGTTGTATCTCTCTCCTCTCGTTGTCGCTCTCACCTTATCCATATCCTTGTTGTCACTCTCTCGCTCTCACCTCTCCCATCTCCTCGCTGTCGCTCTCGCCTGAGAAGGTCTAAGCGTCCTGACAAGAATTTCACTAACCTTGTACGAAAGGTTTGAGATCTACCTTATGTTTCTTTCTTTTTCCTCTTTTTATTTTTCAAAGTTGTGTAAATTTTTTTGTAGAGCTTGATTGTGTTGTTGCTATTTGTTTGCCTATGTGGCTAATACTTGTTTCGGGACTATCAATAAGCTATTATGAGAGGTATAATGAATTATTAAAATTTGAGACTATATTATCGATAATACCTCTATAATATATTTTACTGTGATCTAGCAGAGTATATTCTACTGGAACCCGCAGACTGCAATACTTGCAGATATATCTTTATGATCAGTATCTGTTTGGTTTAGTTTTGAGACCTTTAAGGTGTTGGGTATTGTTTGGGCTCCTAAAACTGTTAGCAATTGGCTCTTGCGAGCCCGATACTATTTTGGGCTCTTGCGAGCCAGAGTCTATTTGTGTTCTCGTTTGACACAATTTTAATATATTATGGATGTATTACCAATGATAGTAGTATTTGTTGTAAACTCTGTATATGTAGTATTTATTGATTGCATGTCGTATGTATTATGATGTGTATCTAATTCTCTATTTTAATATCTATTTGATATTTATTCTGTTTGGCTGCGTGTTGTTTGCTTGCTTTACAGAACGTTTTGAAAAAAAAGTTTTTGAACTAATATTAGTATGTATTTGTGTTTATATTAATTTGTATAAATATATACATGCATGCGGTATTTTCTAAAACTGTTTTCAAAATAGTTTATGTGAGGTCCTAGAGGTACCTTGGTGTGCTGCCTCTCACTAGGTATTCTCACTCTCTTTTGGTGCTTAACATTCCAGGTTATTTGGTGATAGCGTTCGTTCGACTCCCACCACTCAGTAAGGCTTTCTTATTAGCCGTAAGCGCCTTTTTGTTTGGGGCCTAATCTGTATTTTTGTTAGATGATTTATACCTATTATTAGTAGGGTTCTAGTGTATAATAATATTTTGTTTATCTGATTTACTTACAAATGTTTTTACACTTATATTGATATAGTATATATTTTGTTATGCTTGACATTTTATTATTTTTGTAAATGATATATTTTATAAATGGTTGGAAAATGTTTGTTATTATGAAATGGTTAGAAGTTTTGCTCTTCTGATACTTGTGCAAAATGGGTCGAACCTATGGTTTGGTTTACTTCTTACACCGGTCATAGCCCGACTTAAATCGTGACATATACAATGTTATATTAATGCACATATCATATGCACATTGTATGCAATGCATGCATGTATATGTGCAATGTCGATCATGGTCATGACAATACTTGTGCCAAGATCATACGAATACAACACCTTATACGATATAAATTGTAATTACATTGATCTAAACTGGCACAACTCAACATTGAGAATAAAGTACAAGCTGCAAGAAAATTATTCAGTTTTCACGACCCCGAATCTATCACATTCATTATATGCATAACCTCTTCAAGACCTATCAACCTGTTCGAGAGGGTAAAGAATAGAGATGTCCTTTTGAACCCTGTGCTGACGTGTCAAGTTTACACTCACAGAGTCACAGCAACACCATAATTCTCGTCCCACGGAACCAATGCGGCGAAAATCCCATGTGAACAAACCTACAGTTCCTTCCTACGTCTCTCATTCACTCACTCCACAAAGCAAGCAAACCCACCAAAAGCCCTATTCGACTCTTGTCCACCTTCTCTTTTCCCACACCAATCCATGTCTCGACGAGACCGCGACCGACACCGTTCTGATTTCCACCGAGAACCCAGGTTCTTAATTCATATACCGAATCTGCTACAGTAAC
This sequence comes from Flueggea neowawraea, assembly GCA_948243855.1. Taxonomy (NCBI): domain Eukaryota; kingdom Viridiplantae; phylum Streptophyta; class Magnoliopsida; order Malpighiales; family Phyllanthaceae; genus Flueggea; species Flueggea neowawraea. The sequence continues at coordinate 13,105 of CAODLS010354755.1, forward strand.
CGAAAACCTTTTTTTTAAATTAAAATTAGCAATCAATTGAATTGAATTCTTGGGTTTTGTTGAGTAGTCCTAAGCGGTCGAGGAGAGATAGGAAGCCGGAGGCGGAGCGGAAACAGATTAACACTGTTTCGGATGCTGGAGATCCAAAGCGGAGGAGGTTGCAAGACGCATTGCCTCTTGAGGAGTCTAAGGTGGATTCTGGTGCTGTGAATGAGAAAAAAACTGATGGGCATCATGAACGGGGCAAACATCCGTCTGACCCAACTAACGTGCCTCGGTGGCGATCGTATTTTCAGGTTTTTATGATTCGATCTTTTCTTTAAATGCTCAAATGACTCATTTCCTAGGAAATAAGATGATATCAGGGTGCTTTTGGCTTTAGATTGGAGGTGAAATTGGTTCAATTATAACATCCTAGCCTAGCAGTTTGTGGTTCGGTATATTGGAACTTGTCTTTAACTTTTCTTTTTCCTTTATTTTTATCTTTGGTTTGTTGAAGTATATTTGTGGAATATGTTGGAAAGAAGCATGTTTTAATTTGTTTGGATATTTGGCTGTGCTAGTACGAAAAATAACAAAAATTGTAGATTGTGATGCTGGAAAGTTAACGTTGGAAAAATGCTCTTGATCTTCAACATTTGTTCTTTATAATATGAATGAGTGAGCTGAGAGTGTAATCTGTTCAAAACTATTTTGATGATATTTTTGTATTTTTTTCCATTGATTTGTTGTGCAAAATATGTACAAAAGTTTAACATAATCCACCTGCTCACATGCTTATATGGTAGAAAATACTCATGTTAATCTAGGGAAAGAATTATACATGACATTGAAAATTCCCATTAATTTTCTGTTCTTTTTTATCACTATTGTCATGTTTTTTTAAATGCATTGCGATTTTTTTTATTTGTATGATTCCTGGTAAGTAAAATTCCCCTCTTTCGCAACCTTTGAGCAATCTACACTCGTTGGGTCGAAGCAAGATATCTGAAATGCATCATTATGAAGTAGGCTAGGCGCAAAATAGATTAGTAAATTTAAAGAAATCATTTTTTCATGTGATCGAGGAATGATTCTCTTGACCTAAATTACTTGGTTTCCCTTCAGACTGTAAACCTTTTACACTTGGGCTGACATAATAGGATTGTATTGGCTCATTCCTTCAAAAGCTCCATGTATTAACAATCTTAGGCTTGCCTGTATATGTGTTTCAACAGCATGATGAACGTGGTAATGCCAGGCAACTTCATCGAGGCTTCAGTCGGAGAACTACTGATGGTATGTTTCTATTTAATTTTGGAGGATAATGACTCGACTTTTATTTAAACTTCATTACTCTTCAGTCTTCATAAACTGTCTTATTGCTTTGTCACTTTAAAAGCATGCGATTTAGCTTATGTTTTGTTCTATTTTATTTTTCCAATTTAGAGGTACATAATTAATATTTGTTGCTTTTATTTATCAAGTTCTAAATAAAGTATGTAGTTGACAAGTTGTAGTCTTCCCCTTCACTGTAAAGCTTTTGCCTTGTGTTGAAGCTTTCATCTTTTTGAATTTTTTTTTTGATCTGGAATTTCATCTTTGAATTTTTTAGTTCTACTGTGGCGAGATATAATCTGAGGTGCATTGATCATCTTGTGCCTTGCATTTAAAATGCAAGGAATATCTACTTTCCTTTCCAGTCTAAAGTCAATTTGCTTAAGGATTGTTGTGCAAAATGCAAATGTCTCATTATGTTCTTGTGAAATTGCATCTTTATCTTTTTTTCAAATATTTACATTTGGCTGGAAGCTTTTACTATAATTATCTGCCCTTTCTTTTGAAGAGCATCGAGGAAGAGATTCAAAATATGATCGAGATTAATTGGCAATCACCAAGAAGTCAGCAACTGATGATTTGGGGCGACAAGAAGAACAATTGCAAGCTAAGGGAGATGACAGGAATATTTGGGAACATGATGGTTTCTTCAAAATGGAAGCTGAACCAGCCCAGGCTGCAAGGAAAAGACCTGCATTCAGGGAGAAGAAAATCCCATTGGATTCTGAGAATTCCGACAAAGCCACTACCAAACCTGTTAGGCCTGGTCACTCTGAACATCTTAACTCAGTAAGTGATAGACGACAGGAGAGAGACTGTAACTTTCATCGTTCGGACAGATCCGGGAGACCTGCTGCTGGAGATGGAATTGAAGCACAGAAAAGAGGTGTTCCTTCAAGAGAAAGATATGCTACTGGCAGTGGCAATCAGAGGGGGAGAGATAGATTTGACGGGAAGCAAGGTTATCTCCTAGGCGATCAAAGAGGAGGAAAATGGAAGCATGATTTGTTTGATGAGACTAACAAGAGCCCAACTAGGAAGAATGAAGATGATCTGATTGCAAAAGTTGAAGCGCTCTTGGCTTCGTAGAGAATGCCGAGGTTTTATTTACGGAAGAAGAGTAAGGCAATAGCTTGCTAAGTTATGTGATATGTGGAATGCATTGAATCTATGATCTTGTGCCGTTAAATCAGAGATTTTGTGCATGACGCAACCAGGCTCTGCAATCCCTTATTTTTCAAGATTTGTAAAATTTGTAAGGGGTAAAATATTTTGCATCTCCTTTCGTTAGTATCTATATATATTGCATCTTACAATTTATTTTTGAAAAAAGAAAATCTCCAAACATTGTACTTTAACGACATGGACTGAAACTCAATGAGTTTTGATGAGGTTCTGCGCAATCAAAAGTGATTGTTAGCAGGATGGACAATCGATTAGTTTGGTTCAGTATGCACCAGATTCCGTTATGACTCCAAACAAGCCGAACTTAAAATTTGGAAGGAAAGTAATCAACAAACTCCATTTATAGAATAGAATCGAATTGATTTGATCGGTCATCATGAGAATACAAATATTTGTAGAATATTAAATTAGCATATTCAGGCATATTATAATTCAAAAAATGTCACTCATTTTTTTAATCTGTCAAAAACATCTCTAGGAAGTTTTTATCCGCTGTATTAATTTTGATAAACAAACAAATCCAGTTGATAGTAAGTGAAAACATACTTAGACTAAATACCAAAAATGAAGACCAAATATAAAAATAAATCATAATTAATTAGAGGTTACAATTGAGGTTGGCGGGTCATGTTTGTGTCATGTCAGACGAGTTTACTCATTTAGGCCTAACATAAACACAACCCGATTAGTAAACGGGTTGACACGATACGACCCGACTAAGTCGTTTGATATTAAATCAAAACTTGACAATACATGACCTGAACATGTTTATTAATTTTTTTTAAAAAAACTAAAACTTTCCAAATAGTTCAAAATATAGTCTAAAATATCGCAATTCAAAATACAAGAACATATCGCAGCCTAAATAATAGCACATAATAGTTTCATCATAATCTATTGTACTTGTAGAAAAACCACAAAGTTCAATCACCATTTTATAATTAGTTAAATTCACCCAAAAAAAAAGGAGAAGCAGCAACAAAAACAGATAAGAGAGGAAGAATTATTTTAGAACAAGAAGTCCCATAGGATGCAGAATGAAAAATGGTACTTCAAATGTGTAAATACAAAAAACATGTGCTATTAATATGCAGATACAGAAAAAAAATGTTGACATTGGGTAATATGCCACATCAATGTGTTGTGTGCATGTTTAGCGTGACCTTTGAAGTGATTTTCGTGCTTGGTAAATTGTAAATTATTAAATTACTTTAAAAAAGGCTACAGCACCCATTGATAATTTATGTTACAATAATCAACTTTTTTTTGACTGAAAAAAAAGAAGCCGGAGACGACCAGTAGTAGTATACTCCTGCTGAGCGTTACCATGCATGCATTACCTCCCCGCTACGGAATGTTCCAGAGCTATAACTACACCCACAGCAAACTTAGGTCTTTGCACTAGTATGATCACCGTGTACTAGTTGTTACAATAATCAACTTTGTATCAATTTTTTAATTCATTAACATTTTACTTCATGCCCTATGTATATAACTACATTGGCAAACAACACTAGTAAGAATTGCAACAGATTAACCACCTTAATATTAGCCTTGACGTTTTGCAACTTTGAGTTAGTGAAAAATTGAAAAAAAAAAAAAAGACAAGAAACATGGTGCAAAATTGAAAAACTAGTAAACAATTGCAATAAATTAACCACCTTGATATTAGTTTTGACGTTTTGCAACTTTGAGTTAATGAAAATTTGTAAAAAAAAAAAAGAAACATGATAAAAAAAAATTGAAAACAACAAAAAAACATAGTGGAGAACCGATTTTCGACCTGTTGTTGAACTAAAACACACGCCCTAAACCACTAAGGAGTGTATGTTGCTTTGCAAATATATATTTAGTTTTTAGTTGGGTCAAACCGTGTTAGAGTGGGTTGACCCATTTATGACCTAATTACCATAAATCCAAATACACTTAATTTTCGTATCAAATCGTGTCAAAAATTGCCTCTTATCAAGTTTTTCATTTCATCTAAAATTGTATAGCTTATCATTTGTCTATTTGTTAGTGTTTGAAATATAATATATTGACATAACATATGGTATATTCAAGATATTGTAATTTTTAAAAGATGTGTATTTTTTTTTGTAACAGGACCTAGTCAGCCCGCTCTTCGAGCGAATCAACCAGTAAACCCTTCGAAGAGCTAGCCCTGTCCCGGCTCAGGGGCCCCCACTCAGTCCAGGCTTATCAGATCGCAATTACACGCAGATCTCAGGGCCCGAAGTAAGGGCGTGGTCCAAGCAGCGGCCCAGAGAGCATCACACCGCTCGAACATGCGTCTTCCCTTGTCACACTCGCAGATTTACCACCCGTTCCACCTGTTTCGGGTAAAGACATGTATTTTCTCAACTCTTTTACTATCAATTTATCAATTTGCAATCTACATCTTCTGTTTACTACTCAATCTACCAAAACTAAATTTATTTGTTAATAGCCTGGTGTCAAAGATAGTAGATCTCTATTGTATTCCATATCATGTGCTTATCATTTCTCCTCAACCTCTACAATCTTCAAACATCATACAACAATGACGGTAACCCCGGCCAAGAGCAAAGGGGTTCTCCGATCGAATCAGAAGAATCATTCACAATGCTTCACCAGACAAAAAATTCCATCAAAGATCATAAAAAAATCAATTTATGTCAATTTCTGAACCTGTTGCACCATTTCATCAATAGTTCTTCAACATCGGCATCCATACGGGTTCCAATCCCTCCCCACATTAACATGTGGGAAATGTCTCCAATTGATGATCCATCCACTTCATGCACCACCTTGAATCCAATTCTTTTATAGAACCTGACAAGCTATAGATTAAGGAGCAGGGTGAGATCATCAATAAAAATCATGTCCATTCTTCCACTTTATTTTCTTCACATTAGCATATAGAAGCCAGTTGATCTATATCCAAGTTGAACCTAAATTGTTTAGAGTTATACCACTTCAAAGAGGTTTGGTGATAGTTTTTTTTTTCTCACGCAAAGAGCCAATTAAGATGGAATTTCATTAACATTATCACCAAAAGCCAGAAGTGAATTTTGTGACAACAAAAAATGTCATGAGTGCTAGACATCAAAATGATTCCACATCCTATATCCTATCATCACTTTTTCTTATCAGTTGGGAATTATTTCAACTGACCACCGCGTTCTTGAAACAGAGTTCACAGAGCAATGTTGAGATTTCCTTTTTCTTCTTAAAAAAAGGCACTATATAGCCAGAATTAAGAGCAATTAACAGCAAGATTATGAATTTTCCGCAGCTGAACTTAAAAACCGATTTTGTTACCCTAAATTCAAACCAAATGGGAGAAAGAAGTGAACCTTAGAATGGTAAAGATCAGAGTCATTAATGGCAAGCAATTCAGCAATCTTACAGCCACAGTCATATCCATACCGAATAGCAACGGCACCAATAAACAAACCAATCCCAAAAATCGATTTCTCCATACCCAATGTCTCTCTTTTCAATCTTATCGAGTCCAAGTGAAGAACTCTGCCTCTTAATCATACCCTTATAAGACCCTCTGCTCTCCCAATCTCATTTTGGGTTTCAAGACTCCTGGCTGTGATTCTAAAAAAGGGTCCTAAAGTTTGAAGCTGGATGTCGAGATTTTGAGCCTTAGATGAGGCTAGTATTTCGTTCATG
>CAODLS010354834.1:0-19348 GCA_948243855.1 Flueggea neowawraea
GGTATCTAGTAATACATTATGGCAACCCAAAATCCAGCGGTTGTCATTGATCCGAGTTAACCTTTCACAGTCTGATGTTTAATCATTTTGTCACCCGATATCTCATCTAAGCATAAGGCATGATCACATGTCAACCTTATATAGCTTAGCATGTTTCTTGATCTCGAGTAAATTGATATAACAAATGACATTGATAAACTACTTTATCAATTCATTCGAGTATGCATACATTCCATCAATCCTACTCATCAAGTGGCTAAGAGATATCACTCTTCATAAGAGGAACAAATCCATCACTCTCACTATCACTCCTCTATATGATTCATGACATATCCAATCATAGCCTTTATTGTTATCTTGTTACGAATAACGTTTGACTAAGTCAAAACATGTGATTCCTCATGTAGGAGTCGATAGTGAGTTTCAGTCATAGGACTCAAACATCACCACTGCATGAAAGCTACTTTGTGACAACAATCCATGAAGTGCTTTCATAGCGGGCAAATCCAATACATGTTCCCAACATGCATCTATGTTCTAAGTTGATATCTCATATCCATAATTAGTAAAACGCGATTATCCACTTAGCAACATACTAATCTTAATTCATCATCATTCCAATGATAATGATCGATTAGGGACATTTAGAATAGTATTCATTTTATCCTTATGGTTTTACTATCAAGTCACGTACTTGATGACATAAGAAAAAATAAACTATTCATGGAGTTTTATCTTCATAAAACATATTATATTTCATAGAAATGAAATGCCTTTTTATTTAATAATCGAATGACAATGTTCATCAATGATTGGACTAGGGCACAATTCTAACAAATGGATTGCACATGTGGCACCGTTTGCTAACATGGATTTTGGATAGATAACATAGAAAATGTCAAATATTGGAAGGCTAGATTCAAGTCCTCCTATGTTAGTGCCAGACTTGTCTTACTCATATTGTACTTCACATATTTTACATTATAAGGAATAATAAGAACACTCTCCTCTAGCACTCTCCAAAAACAATGTCTCTCTCCTTTGTTGGTCATTCATTCTTCCACTTTTTATTTTTTCTTTCCTTTTCTCTCCCCCCTCTTTCTCTCATTTAGTGCATTATTTTCTCTCCATTTTTTCTTCTTTCACATGCATACACCCTCCATTTCACAATATATGTTTTTTTAATGTTTTGATACATATATTAAGAAAATAATTAATCTACATTAATTGTAGTGATAATTTACTATATTGACTTTATTTATTCTTGCGGAACAACTTGTATGTAGTTATTCAATTTAAAGTCTGCTACCAATTTAATACAAGAGCAAATACAGAACAAAATAGTAAAAAGTTTGTTGATTTTATAAAATGTCACTTATTTTGAAAAAAAATAATTTATCTAAAAAAGATATATTGTGAAATAGAGGGAGTATAATTGATGCGGTGCAAAATTCCATGTTATAATTTTTTTAATTACTTTAAGTTGCTATTTTAGTTAGGTTTCTTGTTTAGGAATATTAAATTATTTTGTTTCTTTACTTTATTTTCTTTAAGACTCTTATTAGAGTTTTATCTTTACCCTATAAATATGCAACACTCTTATTTTTTGGTGAGAGAGTTGATACTAATATGTCGGTATGAACGTCTTTTCTTTCTTTTCAAAATTCGGTATTCCTGTGGGAATCAAAGATCTGATGCCTATTCTCCTGGACATTCGCAGAACTAACAAGTTTATAGAAGATTACTTTTGGTATTCGTGCACGAATCAACAAACTCAATAGTTATCTTCTAGATTATTTTCGGCATTCGTGCGTGAATCAACAGATTGAATTCTTTATCCTCTTTGATCTTATTGCTTCCGCTACATTAGTTGGTATCATAGATGAACGATCTTGCCGCTGAGAAAACAAAAACAGCTTGAAAACGTCTATGAAACGAACATGGAGCAGTAAATCCATGAGATCATTGATGAACAATTTGAACATGGTTACAATTCGAGGGCGAATTCTCTCCACCCTCGGGAGAATGATGCTGTACAAAATTCCATGTTATAATTTTTTGAATTACTTTAGGTTGCTATTTTAGTTAGGTTTCTTGTTTAGGAATATTAAATTATTTTATTTCTTTAGTTTATTTTCTTTAGGATTCTTATTAGGGTTATATGTACCCTGTAAATATGTAATGCTCTTATTTCTTTTATGAGAGAGTTGATAATAATATGTCGGTGTGAACGCATTTTCTTTCTTTCCAAATTTCGGTATTTCTACAAGAATCAACGATATTTGAGTCCTATTCTCCTGGGTATTCACATAATCAATAGATTTATGGAAAATTATTTCTGGTATTCGTGTGTGAATCAATAGATTCAATAGTTATTCCTTAGATTTTTTTGGGATTTGTGAGTGAATCAACAAATTCAATTATTTATCCCCTTTGATCTTATTGCTTTTGCTGCATCAGGCGCAAATAAATGGATTCAATAGTTATCCCCTAGATTATTTTCGGTATTTGTGCATGAATCAACAGATTCAACTATTTATCCGCTTTGATCTTATTGCTTCCGCTGCATCAATTGGTATCAGAGCAATAAGGGTTTTATCTATATGCTAGGGAGAATGATGCAGTGAAGAAAAAAAGAAATCCATGTTATATTTTAATTAATTTAGGATTCTATTTTAATTAGATTTCTTGTTTAGGAATATTAAATTAGTTTATTTCTTTTGTTTATTTTATTTAGGACTCTTATTAGAGTTTTTCTAAACCCTATAAATATGTAATAGTCTTGTTTCTTTGAATGAGAGTTGATAATAATATGTCGACATGAATGCCTTTTCTTTCTTTCCAAATTTTGTTATTCCTGTGGGAATCAACGATCTTTGATGCTTATTCTCCTGGGTATTCGCAGAATCAACAGATTTACAAAAGATTATTTTCGGCATTTGTGCGCGAATCAACGGACTCAATAGTTATCCCCTAGATTGTTTTCAACATTCGTCCGTGAATCAACAGATTCAATTATCCCTTTGATTTTATTGCTTCCGCTGCATTGGCTGGTATCATAGACGAACAATCTTGCCGCTAAGAAGATAACAACGACTTGAAAACGTTTGTGAAACGAACATGGAGCAGTAGATCTGTGAGATCATTGATGAACAATTTGAACATAGTTACAATTCGAGGGTGAATTCTCTCCACCATAAGGAGAATTATGCGGTGCAAAGTTCCATGTTATAATTTTTTAATTACTTTAGGTTACTATTTTAGTTAGGTTTTTTGATTAGAATTATTAAATCATTTTGTTTCTTTAGATTATTTTTTTAGGACTCTTATTAGGGTTTTATTTATACCCTATAAATATGTAACACTCTTATTTTTTTTTGGTGAGAGAGTTGATAATAATATGTCGGCGTGAATGCCATTTCTTTCTTTCCAAATTTCGGTATTCCTGCAAGAATTAATGATTTTTGATACATGTTCTCCTGGATATTAGCAGAATCAATAGGTTTATAGAAGATTTTTTTTGGCATTCGTGCGCAAATCAAAAGACTCAATAGTTATTCCCTAAATTGTTTATGGCATTTGTGTGTGAATTAACAGATTCAATTATTTTTCTCTTTTGATCTTATTGCTTATGTTGTATCAATAATCATTTTTTTTGTCATAGTTTTCTCCAACCAAAGAAACAATTTTTATTTCCTTATATAGGCAATTATTAGTTTTTGCATGTATTGGTTAAGAATATAAAAAAAAAAAGAAAATGAATCCACTTACATTAGGTGTAAATTTTTTTAAGTTACAAACAATCTTCACTATTAATTTTTTTAGATTTAATGACCTATAATTATTATAGATATGACTCACTATTGTCAATATTTAATGATTATTAAATCTAAAAATATAGATAACGAAAGTTTAGTGTAAGTTAAAAAAAACTTACTCTAACTTAAGCCTAATTCATATAAAAAATACCTATATTAAGAATTTAAAACAAAAAATCAATTAATTATAGTAGCAAAGTTATTAAACTAATAAAATAAAAAAATGTCACAACTTTAATCATGAAAACACAGGCAAAGAACCACGGGGCACCAGAAGTGTCCGTTGAAAACTAATCTTCGCAGCAATAATCGAGCCATCTACATACAAACAAAATATCGCACTCTCTACATATTTTAGATCATATTTATAACAAGCCAAAACACAGTAACACCAACACTAATCATCTTGAGTGATTCACTCACTCACTCACTCACAGTTCCAAAGAAGCAGAAATGGAACTGATTCAAACCACTTCACGCTTATTCCACTCTCCCAAATTCATTCCTCCAAGCCGCGCTCGTTTTCCGCGCTTCGATGTCAAACCAAACGCCAACAGCAGGTCCAACGCTTTCAGGAAGAAGTCTTCTCTGGCGACTGTCTTGAACGCTGCTGCGGGACGCCGAGAGGCGGATACTGCGGTGGTGGTGGAGGAGCCACCAAGCCAATTGCGAAGGTACCAGGTTTTTGAAGGCCGTCCGGCCCCATATGGTGCAACAGCTCGTGATGGTGGCGTCAATTTTGCTGTGTATTCTGCCAATGCTGTTTCCGCTACTCTCTGTTTGATTTCTCTCTCTGATTTGCCGGAGGTTTGTTGATAAGATTTCTGTATGTTTTAATATAAATTGATTTTTTAGTGTTTCTAGTTATAAACTTTTCGTTTGCACGTTAGAAATGCAATGTTAAGTGATCAACAATCATTTATTTCAAATGCTACCATGTCCATGTTTCATAGCTTGTTGTGTATTAGAGTTTGGTGCTTTGTAAAGTGGAAGTAGCGAGGATCACTTAATGGAACTTGCAGTATCCAGGTTTCGACTTTGTCATTCTGAAAGCTAGCTATCAAAAAACCAAGCACGGAACTGATGTTTAATTCTGAACTTCAAAGTTTGAGTCGAAGAAATTTTCTTTCAGAGGAGTTCTTTAATTCGTCTGGACTAGTCTGAAAAGTATATTTTTGTAAAAGCAGTAGTTTTCAATTTCCTGTGGAGAAATAGAGAAACTAAGACCTCGCTCATATACTAACCAAAACTAATTATTTATCACTTTTGATGGTTAAGTGGGCAGCAATTTGTTGATTGCATTTTGACTTGACCAACCAAGAAAAGATTAGAGTTTGAGTTTATTTCTTTTTTCTTTTTTTTTGGTCCAAATGAGAATTTGAGTTTCTGTTTTCAAATTTCAGCTTTGTGGTTGTCTAATTTAAGAATATAGAGAAGTTGAACAAGAGTTTCAATTTTCTTCATATTTTAGGAAAAAATTTCCAGAAAATACCTCTTGCTTTTCCACAGCTGCATGGTCCTTTAGTTCTTTTTCCTATTTTTTTTTTTGATTTTTCATTAATGCAGAGCAGGGTGACTGAGGAAATTCCCCTGGATCCACAAAATAATAAGACTGGAGATGTTTGGCACGTATTTCTTAAAGGAGATTTTCAGGATATGCTATATGGGGGTATAAATTTGAGGGGAAGTTTTCACCTGAAGAAGGACACTATTTTGATTCTTCTCAGATACTACTGGATCCTTATGCAAAAGTCAGTTGCTTCCCTCACAAAGTTCTTAAATACTTCGTTTTGCTCAATGTCTATATGTTTTTTTTTTCCTTCAAAGAAATAGTGCATCCATGAGATGAACAACTTGTGTCTTTGGCTTTCAGGTGATATGAATGCTGACTTTCTGATTTTTTGTCTAGGGAGTAATCAGCAGAGGGGAGTTTGGTGTTTTGGGGCCTGATGATAATTACTGGCCACAGATGGCCTGCATGATACCCACTACCAAAAATGAGGTACTTGTAGCAGAATTCTCTTCATCCTCCCCCATCCCCTGTCTCCATGTCCACTTATGAGTCGACATATGTGGTTCATTTGGTTCTATACATGCCTCACCTTGCCTGATGAAGTAGCAAGCTGTCATCCAACTAAATGGAACATATAGACTGTCATCTCTTGCTGTCTTTAGTCTTCTTAGTAAGATCATTTTTTCCCTTTTGGAAGAAATGATTTTGGATATCTTAAATGAATGAATAGCTTTCTATTTTGATTCACTCTTATTCTAGAAATTGGTTGAATTTTACAATGCTAAAACTTTAGCTTATCATTAATACATGCAATTTGTATGACAATTTTAATATTTTACCTGATAATATCTTTAGTTTGATTGGGAAGGTGATTTACCATTGAAGCACCATCACAAAGATTTAGCGATATATGAACTACACGTTCGGGGGTTTACACAGCACGAATCAAGTGGGACAGAGTTCCCTGGTACATACCGTGGTGTTGTAGAGAAGCTTGATCACTTAAAGGTAGTATTTTTTCATAATAGTTTCCGGTCAATACAAGCCTTCACTCTGATTTTTCGATTTACATTGATATTTCTAGGCACGTCTCCTCCCAATACATACTTGTATCTGCATCTTCCCTATTCTGTTTGATTTTATTTAAGTTGTTGAAAATGGACAATATGCATTAGCATTACCAATAATTGATGTTACTGTGTCATTATTCCTAATTGACTTTTTAGGAGCTTGGTGTCAACTGTATAGAGTTAATGCCATGCCATGAATTCAACGAGCTGGAGTACTATAGTTACAATTCTGTGTCGGGTGACTACAAGTATGTTTACTTATTTCTTTAATTTGTTAATCCTTTTCTTTTGGTAACATTCATCTCATCAGGTTGTATGTTTACAATTATGTTTAATAACATTTACAAGTATGTTTGGTGCAACAAGTCTGTGCTGGGTGACAACAATTACGATATTTCTTTCATTTGTTAAATATTTAATAATGTTTAATAAGTTGTACTAGCTGTATATATTAGGTTGTATCAGGAAACTAAAGCACTGCTAGTAATTTATGTGACTTGGAAATTCTAAATGTCTCATCTGTGATTAACTTCATTCAATAGTAGCAAATTCTCGTTGTTTTTCTTTTTGAAGACTAGCACATGATCTTCCCACTTCTGTTGCTAAACGTATACTGTTTCAAAGACTAGTCTATTAGCTCAACCAAATTAAGAAGACTAGTCTATTAGAATGTCAACCACAATTATTTTTCATAAAACAACTTGAACATGATATGGGACTGGTTTACATAAATTTCGAACCTCTGGGTGCAGCAACAAAATATTTTACCATTTAGCTTCTCCAGAAACTTTTCAGCGGTTGAAGATTATTAGTACTTTTGGATCTTCTTTTTTGGAGTAAGAAAAATAATAGCACGAATGTGAAGTCATCTAAAAACCTCTTTGTTATCAACAACATTAATGTTCAAAAGCTTTGGAATTTGAGGAAGATTATAATGACAAATTTCAAGTTCATGTGATGCACTATTTTTATGCAGGGTGAACTTCTGGGGATACTCAACTGTCAATTATTTTTCACCAATGACTAGATATTCATCTGACGGCATGCACAACTGTGGTCGTGAAGCAATTAATGAGTTCAAACTTCTTGTTAGAGAAGCACACAAACGAGGGATTGAGGTGCTAATTAGTTTCAGTGCTATGTAGTTTTTCTATTTCAAAGTTAATTCGAATGTTACTTTGTAATTTTACTTGAGCAGGTATTCATGGACGTTGTTTTCAATCACACAGCAGAAGGAAATGAGAAAGGCGTCATTCTTTCTTTTAGAGGAATCGATAACAGTGTCTACTATATGCTTGCTCCTAAGGTACATTTGTTTTTGTTGAAAATTTGTTTTTTAATATCTCAAGTTGTTCTTGGTGCTAATAAAAACTGAAATAATTGAGAAAAATGGTTGTCTTTATTTGTTTTAGTTATAACTTTTTTCTTCTGATATGACTGTAGTTATTATATCTATGACAGATTAAAAACTACCTCGCTTTAACGGCGCATTGGTTGTGCTTGCATGTCCTCTTTATTTTTTCAGCAGATTAATGTTGAAGGATCAAGTGAAACAACCAATATGAGAACAATACTGTGGAGTATTCGAGAATCTATCTGTTGGATAAAGAAAAATTAACTTTTAAATTTGAAGGCGCATTGGTTTAATTGAAGGAGTTGATCTGGCTTTGACATTGGTACCTTGATGACTAAAAGGATACTAATAGGAAGGCAAATGGTTCACGTTATTAATTAATGTATGCTTGATTAGCATCCTGGTTATCAATTCAATCTGAAAGGGCAAATTGAAGTAAAGCACTTGCACCTACTACTATCGTGGGTGCCTCAGTATATGAGAAATCTTCTTGTGCTATCTAGGGCTTTTTTAGGTCATTTAAGTAGATTTTTCTGACAAGTACACTTCTCAGGAAGTGGATTTTCCAGTAAGTATTTTTTTTTTTCAGAAAGAACAATATAAGCTTCTTTATTTCAATAACTACTTCTTTGAGAATACATTTTTTTTATTTAAATGATTTTTTTTTTAAATAATGGTGATTAAGACACAAATACCTTTGCTATTTGCACAAAAGAAATTACTGTTTTAGGAAAATGCAATTTTCCTGTTTTTGTTCAGGATGTGACTTACTTAACGACTCAGGAAATTATTGGTCCAACTTTCTGTGAACTAAAATCCACTTTTTGACAAAACAATTTAATTTTATATACTTCCCAGGAAGTTAAACTTTCTCATCCTACTTAACCCAACCAACCAAGCCTTAACATTTATGTAAAAATTCTAGTTCACTAATTTTTTATATAGTCCTTTGAAGAGCAACAGATTATTCATCTGGCTTGTATATGATCTATGGATGCAAGAACTTCAATTCTCAATATATTCGTGTGTGAGCATTATTCTTCAATTATATATGTTGACTTTTCTAGATGCGAAAAGGGTTATGGTTTCCCTCGTCTTTGAGGCAGGGAAACTGTAAACCCCCATTTTCATGCGTTTCTTGTGTTGATGGTGAGTAATAGGAGGTTCACGTTATGTTTTTATTTATTTATTTATTTTTACAAAGAGTGGGTGGCCATTTTAGGGATTAGAGCATTAACGGTTTTTCCCTCTCTCAGGGACTGCCTTTTCTGGGATTTGAACTTTTGATCTTTTGGTCGGTAGTCCATCTAGGGCCAAAATTCTAACCACTTTCGTATTATGTTTGATTCTTAGGAAAAAAAGTCTAGAATGAGCGTTTTGGATGAAAGTTAAATTGGTGCTTGCAACTTTATCATTTATTGTGACAATCCTTTGCGTATCATTTTTTTTGTTGCAGGGAGAATTCTATAATTATTCAGGTTGTGGGAACACATTCAACTGCAACCATCCTATTGTGCGTCAATTTATAATGGACTGCTTAAGGTGTGTATGAGATATTATTAATGTTGTCATCTCAATTTTTTAGCCAATTATTTTGTTGTTTTCAAAATGTTGCTATTTTGGTTGGATGAGTGCATGGAATTGTCAATAAGTTAAACTTTTGGCTAAAAAATATTTGTGCCTAGCAATGGTTTGCAACTCCAAAACTAAATTATTTAATTCTTGTTTATGTTGTTACTCATTGTCAGTATTTTTTTCCATGTTATTTCTTATTTTTGCGTAATTAGTGGTTTTAGGCATTAGGTTCATTGTTTAGGGACGTTAGTTAAGAATAATTTTTAATAGAGATTGAGGTTAGCATTTGTATAGTGCATGGTTGCCCTCTTCCAACATTATCCCGGTTTTTACCAAGGAAGACAAGGTAGAATCCATTTCAAACTGCTTGTTGGATTGTGATAAGATTTTGTGGCAGCTTCAAGGTGCAATAGCCCAGCAGCGCAAGGTTTGACAGTTCAATGCTCATTGTCAAGGCATCTCCTCTGAGGCAGCAGACAAGTTTTTCTTTCCTTATTTTTTTCCGGAAATTTTGTCCTTGTTGGAAGAAATCCATTCATTTCAACATTCATCTGTAGTTGGTCACTTGTTGCTGTGGTGCTGTTACAGTGACTGACCCCTTTCAGTTGCCTTTATCAAGTTGGAAGCACCTTGTTTTTCATGTCTCATAGTTGAGGTGAGTGGTGGGTGACCACTTGGTGGAGCCTGTTTTGCAGATTGACTTGGCAGTTTCTAAATGAGGTCAATTATGAGGTAGTGCTATCTTGAGGTTGCACTGTCCTTAGCTTCTGGTTTAGTGATTTGGCAAGCCATTGGATGAAGGCTCTTTCGAAGATCAATGGAGTGGTTTGTTTCCTTCTTTCAGCCTTGGGGAGCAAGCAAGCAGTGTGAGGGAATTAAGGCCAACTGGTAGTGTCGTTGAACTTGGGGAAGTGAAAAAGAACCATGAACCTTGTGGTTTGTTCTCAAATAGGAAAGCAGATTTAACTCATAATAGAAAGGTGTTAATTTTGGAGTAATTTTATTATTTTCTTGTTTTTTTTATCAGAATACTATTTAGTAGCAGCCCTAATTGTAGGGAGGTTGAATATTCACATTGTTTAGAGTAGTAGCACTATACATTATTTTGTGGCTGTTTAGCTCAGATCTGGAGTCTACTCTTGGAGCTTCTTGTTTACTTGTTTTACAGCCCTATTCAATTCAGCTAGTATTTCATTCAAGTTTTACAAGCAGTTCTTTTATATATTCTCTTAACTCAAAAAACACACACATGGAGTACGTTTGTATGAATCTGAGTAGAGATTAAGTACAAATCGTAAAAGCTGCTTCTGCTTTATTCAGGTTTTTATGCTCAAATACATGTAAAAATTTTCTGTCTTTATTGTATTTTCAAATTTTTGATGAGAATGTTTGTGATTAAAGAGGAATAATTGCAATGAAGAAAGTAAATGCATCTTCTTCTGAAGGATGTAGAAAAAAAATGAAAACTAAAAAGAAAATAAAAAATTATTACTGGTTCGTTTTGTTTTATTTGTATAATTCTTCTGTTGCTTGTTTCTCCCTACCATATGGTTTAAAACATTTTCAGTTTGCTTTCTTATCCACAGATACTGGGTAAAAGAAATGCATGTTGATGGTTTCCGCTTTGATCTTGGTTCTATTATGACCAGAAGTAGCAGGTTGTTAGCTAATCTATCAACTGCTAGTTGTTCATTTCGCATTAACAGTTGTTTGGGCAAATTTTTCATATTGATTATTAATACATTTTTTTTCACTTTTTTTTTTTCAATTAAGTCTCTGGGATGCAGTTAATGTATTTGGGAACCCAATAGATGGTGACTTGCTGACAACTGGCACACCACTGGACAGCCCTCCATTGATTGATATGATGAGAAATGATCCAATACTACGAGAAGTCAAGGTATTTCCTTTAAATTCTTTTTTTTTTAACTTCGACTCTTTAACCTATATCTGTTAGCCAAATTTACTTTGGAAATTCATCTAAATATAGCCATTGAGTTTTGTGAATCACCTTTGTCAAATTTTTTAGCCTCACCCTTCAGAGGCCCTTGTTTAGGCAATAGAGATACAGAAGTCAGTCAGCATGTTTGCAATATTGATTGCGATATATCTTTCCTATGCTAGCCTTTCCAACACATTACAAAAAACAAAATGTTTGGTTTTGCTTCAGAGAAAAAAATGAAGTTAGCAAAGATTTTGAAAGAGCCAATTTCTTTTCTTTTAGATATTTGATTGGTTATTTCTTGAGAAAGAGGCATGTGGATAGATGAGGGCTAATATGCTGAAAGAGGATCACCAGGACTGGAAATACATTCAGCCTGGCATTATGAAGAGTTAGTAAAAATGTAATTGGATCGTGGCAGTGTTGTTGACTGTATCGGGGGCATGATACGAACATAATATCTGGGCTTCTCGACTACGTTATGTGATGCTTCAAAAGTATCTTATTGATGGGAACTTAGAGATCACTGGAAATAAAATGGAATAAGAATAAGAATTGGTTTTAAACCATCAAATCAACAAGTAATACATCAACTAGCAATTTGTTTTTGGTTATGAAAACCAGCTACTTCATCTCCATGATTTTGTTTGCTGGAAATGTCATATTTTTATGCTTTTCTCCTTAACAGAAAAGACTAACTTCTTTTCATCATTTCCAAGTAGCTAATAGCCGAAGCATGGGATACAGGAGGCTTGTATCAAGTTGGCAGTTTTCCCCACTGGGGAATTTGGTCTGAATGGAATGGGAAGGTCAGTCTAAATGTTAAGCTTTTGTATCCTTTGTTCCTGCTAATTGGTGAGGAGGTTCATCTGTAGTGTTGCTTAAAAACATAATAAATTAGATGCACTCCATCCATTGTTCCTCTTCTGTTTCCCTATCTCCCAGATGCAAACTGAAATTGAACTGCTCAGACTTTTCAACCAAATCTGCTTTTTGAGAATTGTTTACTTTATGATCCAGATTTGACTACCATTTCTACCTCTGCGATAGTTTTCTTTCATTATAGGTTATGTAAGTTATTCTACAATCTTTAAAAAATTACTTAAATTATCAAAACGATGTTTTGAACTCATACTGTTGCTTTTTTTGCTTGAGAAATGGTTTTGTCAAATTCAAATCTTCTGTTAATTTCCAAATTAGTTATTTTGACCTATTTGTTTCAACTTGGAGGTTATGAAATTACTTCTTACTTGTGATTTCTCCTTTCATTTTTTCTTAGTATTAAGAACAAAATTATGTTTTATGTTATGACTTTCGAATTCACAGGTACCATTAATGAATAAAGTATTATTGTTTCTTTATAAATTTCTTATCATCTTCAATTGTAACCTATTTCCAACTTTCTTTTCTATATTGTCCTTTATCTTTCCTTGCCAATGTTTCTTGTCCTTTTGGTTTCCCCTGTTTTGGGCGTCACTCATTGACACATTTTGTCTGTCTCTCTTTTGAATGCAGTACCGCGACATTGTGCGACAGTTTATCAAAGGCACAGATGGGTTTTCTGGGGCTTTTGCTGAATGCCTCTGTGGAAGCCCTAATTTGTATCAGGTATTCCTTTGTTTTCTCTTGTTCTTAAATGCCTTAAGCTTTTAATTGGTTCTTATAAGTAACATATGTTACTATTCTGGAATTATTTGATGATACCAATCTATCTATTTATTTGATGCAGCTTATATTTTTATTTGAAATGTCAATATACACATTCGCTTACAATATAATGATGTGAATGGAGGACAATTTAAGCAATGGGAGATATAAAATATTAATTTCTATGATGGCTGACATTTTATTTAAAACAATTAATTTAATCTTCTGGCAGGAGGGAGGGAGGAAACCATGGAACAGCATTAACTTTGTCTGTGCACATGATGGTTTTACTTTGGCTGATCTGGTGACCTACAATAAGAAACATAACTTGGCAAATGGGGAAGACAATAAAGATGGAGAGACTCATAACAATAGCTGGAACTGTGGAGAGGTAAATTTTTATATTTAATTAATTTCTATATTAAAAAGGAACCACTCTTATGCAATAGAAATCTGCAGTTGGCACTTTGTGAAATCTTTTTGCTGTCACTACCACCTCTGCAATTATGTCCCAAGTCACCATCTTCAGAAGCAAAATTACTGGGAAAACTTATCAAATTCATGTGATTCTGGGAAAAAGGAATGCAAAAAAAAAAAAGTGGTAACATAAACAGGTCTAAGAATCTTGAATAAAAAAAGGTTTGAGAAACATAAAATTATTCGACCACTCTACTGTTAAGAAACAAATTTGACTTAGATGAATTACCAAGTTAAATTGGAAACTTGAAACTACAGATTGAAAACAGAACATGAAAGTATTAATTAAAACTACAGTTTGCGTGCAACATAGGTCATATACATGTTAGAGGCGATTACGGTAGTGACCAGTACTTGATCCTTGTATGTGCCTATTCATATTCTCCATCCATTTGTGCCAAACATTTGTGATAATCTTCTTTTCTTGTATTTGTTAATTTGATTATTCAAAGTTAGAGCATACATGGCTTTCTTATGTATCCTATATTTGTCAAATTGAATGCATAGGAAGGAGAATTTGCAAGTATTAGGGTGAAGAAATTGAGGCAATGACAAATGCGAAATTTCATTGTGAGTCTTATGGTTTCACAGGTAAGTTTCAGTATGCACTCATATTTGCAATTGGTTCAGTTAAAACTTAGTACTATAATAGTACTATAAATAATATGACTCGCACACTGGTGCCGTTCCTTTGATAGAATTCTACTTTTGAATCTTTTTTGGTGGTTTGTTGATCGAACAAATGAATATGACTATGAAAAGAAAGAATTGTTTAGGATGCAGTTCTAGAACAACGTTCTTTTATCAACTAATTGTGCAAAGATTCAATCTAGGGCAACAATAATTTGAAAATCCACTACTACTACTAGCGATAACTCAATAACTTGAAAATCCACTACTACTACTATCGATAACTCAATAACTTGATAGCTTGCTTTCAATTTCTTTTTTTCTTTTTTTGCTTCAATAATTTTCTTACCAATTGGAAATAACCAGTACTACTTAATGGTAAGAGAAAATTATAACAAAATTCGAAGGCATCAAGGATTGTTTGTATGCTCTGGAATTTTTTAAGTTTATAATTCATCCTTCTCCCCAAATATAAACAAATCCTCATACTTTTCTCATTAAATTCTGGTATATTTAAGATTGTAAGAAGAATTTGAGCATAGTGATCCTAGAAAAAGAAGAAAATAGGACGAGTCTTGAAATGTAACGAGAGGCTCACCAAACAAGATCCTTGGAGAATAGGACTAGTAGTTAGCGTTGAATATGTGTATAGAATCTATAGGTGGGTCTAATCCAGCACTCTCTCAGGTATAAACAACGCACAATTTTATTTTCAAGCTAAGTGAACTCCATTTCAGTTCACCCCTTAGCTCCAAACTACATACTGATTCGACTGTGAGAGGGTGGACTGGGATGAATCTTTATCCCTTCCACGTGTCCTAGGAGTGAGGAGTGAGGATTGAAGATCCCAAGGAGTAAGGATCAAGCGAAGACCCTGCGAATGAAGGACTGAGGACCTTGAAAAGTGAGGAATGGAAATGATAGAACACTGTAACCTTGTAACAGAGAACACAAAACAGTATAGCAAAATGTATATGAAAATAGGACGTATAATAAATGGGAGAATCGCAGGTATCTGTATTACTGATACCAATAGACATGGTGGTTTGACAGAATTTCGAGAGTCTTGAAAGTCCTGATCAACTGAAAATGCTGCTTCCTATCAGCTGTATCATCTGCTGGGCATTTGTGGCAATTGCTGGGCTGGATAACATCTGTCCAATGTATTGGGGTCTATCGGAGAACTGCCAATGTCAGAGACATCTTCACTTACAAATTTTATTGTTGAGCTGAGAGGCAATGATAGCCTAATTAAGTTTAATAAATCTAAAGTCTCTTATTGATATTATCAATTCAAGGATTCTGCATGTTGATCGATAATTGTTTTATAAATGGCCTCATATCTATCATTTGAATAATCTTTGAGTTAGGGGTTGTACTAATTGTATACTTTTTTTTCATTATCAATTCTCTTCCCCAAAATAACATGCCCCAAAAGGATGAAAATTCAAAACCTCTCTCTTTCTCTCCCTCATTGCTGGAGGAAAATATTTTCTATCTTGACTAGAAAATATCTTTCTCTAACTAATACTGATTCTAACTTGACTTATAAAGTATGTCAATAAGCAAACTGATGTTGCTCTTTATCCATACCAGGGGGTTCCGATGATATACATGGCTGATGAATATGGTCATACAAAAGGAGGAAACAACAACACCTACTGCCATGACAACTACGTAATTTTCTCTCTGTTATTCAGCCTGTCATTTAAAGTTAAACTTATATGGATGTCTAATTCTACTGTAGCACAGATCAATTACTTCCGGTGGGATAAGAACGAGTCTTCAGGAAACTTCTTAAGATTTTGCCGCCTTATGACCAAGTTTCGTCAGTGAGTTATTCTCCTTCATGATATTAATTTATATTCACCCAGTTTGACCCCTTATTTTGCTACGTTGTACAAGTTGAAAAAAGGAGTTTGTTCTTGCAGTGAATGTGAATCGCTTGGCTTAGATGACTTCCCCACAGCAGAGACGCTGCAATGGCATGGTCATTCTCCTGGAATGCCAGATTGGTCGGTGACAAGCCGATTGGTGGCATTTACACTGGTATGCTATCCTTTCGTAGTTGTCATTTCATATGCCTGCTGCATTCTCTTTGTTGTGACATGACATATTTAAGCTGGCTCTGACTGCAATCTAAAAATTGCTGACGAAATTGCTTCTGTTTTTCTTTTCCTTTTACTTTTTGATATTTGGCAAGTAGCATCTTGCCTTTTTCCTGCCAAGTGCGATAAAGTGGAATTTGATGTGTGAAAACTAGTCATAAATGAGAAAACTGTTATGCTTTTCAAAATGTGTTAAAGAAATGGAAACCACAAGGTACAAGATGGTATGTTGCTGTAATTGTTGATGCTTCTCTTGATGGAAAGAGCTTCTAGACATTTAGGCTGAAATGTAAAAGAAAACTTCAAAACTTAACCAAGCCTTCCTCATCTTTTGTTTTTCTACGTTCTGGTGCAAGATTCTCATTTTGTTTGTGCATTTTTTTCCCAAGATACCAATTGTGACTACAATAATTCATTAAGAAAAATTATGCAATCAACTGCTAAAATAATACGTCTTCAACTTTTGTCACCCATAACCTCTATTTAGGGGGGAAAAAATAGAACTTTATACTGAAGAAGTTCAATGTTGATCATTTTCCTTTTTTCTTTGTTTGTGCTTGTTATGGATTTCAAAATCTTCTTAATGATGGTTAAACAATGGTTTCAATGCATTTTCACACTCTCAAACCACTTCTTACAAGCACGAAATCATAAAGTAGAAAATAAACATCCTTTGAACACATTTCTGATCCTGTTTTTCGACGTCCTCAAAGAGAACTTGTTTGTGTAATAACGGAAGCTTGTCACTTTTGATATTGTGGTACTTGATTTCAATTATTTGATCATTTTCCGAATATTCATCCAGGTTGACTCTGTTAAGGGAGAGATCTACATTGCTTTTAATGCTCACCACTTGCCAGTTACCGTTGCATTGCCGGAACGGCCAGGTTACAGATAGGAGCCCATGGTGGACACCGGCAAGGCTGCACCTTTCGACTTCCTAACGAGTGATCTCCCTGAAAGAGACATTGCTATAAGTCAGTATGCACATTTCCTTGATGCCAACTTATATCCTATGCTTAGTTATTCTTCCGTTATTCTTCTGCTCTCTCCTGACAATAATGTAGCTTGAATTTCTATGTTATGAGACTAAATTTGCTGATTTGCATATATGTGTGTGTATATGAAGTACACGACGCAAATTTCTAGAGAATAAAAGCAACTTGATACTTTCATGTTCAACTCTGATGCATTTATCATTGGTCTTGATGAAAAATAAAAGGTTGATTGTTCTTCCAATCTTTATCTCAATTTTTCAACTTTCTATATGTGATAAGCTTTTTTGTCTTTTTTTTTTTTTGGCTTTTTCTGATCTTTTGACTTTTTTTCGTTGTTGGATTTCATGGTATCTCATATTAAATAGTCGACAAATTAAGTTGCTCATTGTCTAACTAGAGCATCTAATTTATTGTCTGGCACAATCTAATGGAATATGTTTTCACCTAACTTTATTGTTTCGGTTCTTAAATATGGTATTAGTGAATATAAAGATTAAACTTGCTCATTTAAAAAAAAAATCCCGGATATTAGTATAAGAAGGAAAGAAAGGCTGAATTGTGCACAAATAAGGGCGTATAAAAGATTATAATAAAATTTTGAAAAATTAATTATGAACATGTTTAGTTTTGACATATTCTGCAAGTTTGGCGCTTATGTATGGAAATATTAATTGGTCATTTCTCAAATTCGATTATGAGAACAATTTGATACTTCTGTTAGTTTATTATATTGTCACGACCCGTAAGATTAACTACCTAATGAGTTAAAATTATAAAGAGTTGTCACCATTTTTTTTTATTGGTCACTAAAGTCATTTAATTTTATTCTTCGTTATAAGATGCTGGAGGGTACGGTTGCGCTTAAACAGAAAACGGTACTTTTATTCTTATGTTATTTCTCTTGGTTAGAAGATTTGTTAAAACTCTTTTAAGATATTGTTTATTTTTGCACCTCATTAAGTGTTTTTAAAAAAGAAAATTATGCGTTTCATTTACATTAGTTTGCAATATTTCTTTTATCAAACAGAGTATATTTATTACATATTTATTTTTCTATAATTACTGATTCATGGTGTGATTTTTTTTGTACACGGTTTTATGTTTTGAAATTCATGACGTGTTATTCATATGTTGTTGAAATATTGTTTATATATTGTTGGAATATTATTTATATGTTGATATGTTTTGTTTATATGTTGATTTCTTATTTATATATTGTTTGAATGTTGTTTTCAAATTTACGGCACCTTGTTTATATGTTGTTTGGAATTTGTTTATATATTGTTAATTCTTTTTGTTTTATATATTGTTTATATACTGTTGATATCTTATTTATATGTTATTTGAATGTTGTTTATATGTTATTAATATCTTCAATATACAATAAACAGGAACTAAACAAATTTTGAGCAAGTTTATAAATCTGTAATATATAAAGTTACTGCCAACATAATTTTTGAAATTTTTCTTAAAATATTGAATGTCGAGTCCTTAAAGCCGTAATTTATAAATCTAGACCACATTTCATGTAAATGACGCTTTTAAAAAATAAAGTTGAACTCGGATTGAAATTCCAAGTGCCTACTAAAGATGGATCGAAAAAGATTTGGGCTAGGTCCACTCTTATTTATAGGATTGAATTGGGGCAGGGCAGGCCCAATAAATGGACCAACATCTAGGCCTGGTCAGCCATGTCCCACTTTTGTTTTTACAGTTTCGGTTCGACAAAAACAGTATTTTAATACTAAATTTATCATTAAAAAACAATTATAGTAAAAACATCAATATTATTAGTAATTGTAATTTAATATATGTTTTATAATTTTAAATATATATAATTTATATGAAAAGGCAAGAGCCAAAAAGCTTAGTTGCAGTCGGAGCACATTCTGGAAATTCTAGCCCGGTGGCTGGAGTATAAAGATTTGAAACAAAATTACATGACGCCCATTTGCAAATGTAGTTGAAAAGTTTAAAATTAGATAAACTCAAAATATTCAACTTACACGCCGTCCCCAAAAAGTTTTAAATTACAAAGCAGGGCCACCAAGAGTTGGAAATTACAAATCAAAACCCTTTTTTTTCTTTAAGGTTTTTTTCTTTTGGTTTTTTCAACACAAGCTGGTTTTCATTTTAATTTTTATTTATTTGTTAACCGATTTTCAATTAATTTTCTATTTTAGTTTTACCTTACTGTTACATCATTGTGTAGACAA
>CAODLS010354845.1:0-15398 GCA_948243855.1 Flueggea neowawraea
GGCTAGAAACACCATGCAACAATTTAACAAACCCAAGGAAACTCAATTTTCCATCCGTGTGCCTAATCCAATCATGGAGAACGGCATGAACTGGGACAGAGGGACCGAGGCCAAGCTCCTGAAAAATAGCACAGCCGTATAGGTAAGTCTATTTCTTCGGCACAGCAGCTGAAATCCAAATATGCTCAACATGCACATTGTCAATAATAATTTAAGAGCGTGCAATCCATAAAAACTACATCAATCCCAGACAACTACATCAATCAGGAATAGAAAAAACTGACACATAATGAAAATGATAAGATGTGAATTTAGAGGGGAAAGTTCATTTAATACTTCTCCCACATTCCGCTTGGCTATGCGCTCAATATTCTGTTTAGCATTGTAGAAACACAAGGGAACATACCGATGCCAACTCCTCAATCATAATAGCTCTATTTCCATCCTTTTCAAAGAGTTCATAGGCACAACGAGCATGTTGCTCCCATCGATCAAGAGCCTCTAGCTGATGAACACTCAATGTAGCTGCACAAAACTCTTCAAAATCCATCCTCCTATATTGAAGTGCATTAAGCTGCAGCCAATAACAAGAAGATAATCTGAAATGTTCCAAACCACCACACAAAACAAACAACTTAAAATGGCACTACTATAGAAAAACCTACAGATGTTAGGAAATCAGGGATGCGAGACTCCTTCATAGCATCAGTTGCATTTTTCATCAAAGCCTGACAACACCAGAAAGGAAATATGAGATAAATTGCCAAATCTTGGAGAACATAAATTCAATGTTCAGGAAGCCACCAACCGCTTTGATATTGTCTAAACTTATAGTCCCATTTTTGCTTGGTTCTAGCAGAGTGAACTGCTCCCTAAGATAAAACAGCTCATCCACAGTCAATGTTTTTGATAAAGCCTGCACAAAACCAACAAAGAGGTAAGAAAGTGGGAATTTGAATTGTCATCAATGATCAAGAATACAACCACAAGGGAACTGTAAACTAATGGTCGTGCAGAACAAAAAAAGAATTTAGGTGTGGAAAATGACTCGAGCATTTGAAAATTGAAACTTCTGGATTAATTGGAAAAATTTATCATATCCTCAGATGCATTTCTTCAGTGCAAAAGCATCATCAATTAATGATGCAATTAGGATTAAAACACTTCAAACCCCCAACAACACAACAAGAGCTACTAGACGCACAAAGTAGAGAAAAAACAAAATACATACCCTCAAAGCAGCTTTCCGAAGAGATGATGAACGCATATAAACCTTCATTAGTTTAAATATCAGTATGTCCAGAGGCATTTTAACATCATTAGAATTTTTAATCCAAGGATGACCTGTGACAAATAATTTTGACAAGAAGTCAGAAAACAGAAAATAAAGAAGAAAAATTACTTTCAGATGGAATTTGAGGCACTCACTCAAAGCCTGGGCAGCAGTCAACCTTTTACGGGGGTCTTTATTCAATAGACGCTTGGCAAAGTCTTTTGCCTCAGGAGATACAGAAGGCCAGGGTGCCTCATCAAAACTTGGATCTGCTTTTAGAACGGCACGAAAAATCCCAGATTCAGTCCGGGCCCAAAATGGACGACTGCCACACAAGAGAATATAAGCAATCACGCCAATACTCCAGACATCTGCCTCTGTAGCATAAGATCTATGTAGAACTTCTGGTGCTACATAGTATGCACTACCAACAATGTCATTCAGCCTCTCATCTGCAGGTTAAAATATAACATTATGGAACATCAATTGATTTTTCAACTAACTAAAACAGCCAACATGTAGCTTAGGATGTTTGGGAAAGACAAACCTGGCCTTACAAAATCTGACAATCCAAAATCTATGGCTTTCAATAGTGAGCTTTCCTCCTTCG
Source organism: Flueggea neowawraea (assembly GCA_948243855.1). Classification (NCBI taxonomy): domain Eukaryota; kingdom Viridiplantae; phylum Streptophyta; class Magnoliopsida; order Malpighiales; family Phyllanthaceae; genus Flueggea; species Flueggea neowawraea. The sequence goes on from CAODLS010354845.1 coordinate 1,884, forward strand.
AAGTGAACAGGAAATTCTGGTCCAGCAATTACTACACTTAGATAAGAGTATATAAATAACAAAAGGAATTGCAAAAGCCACCCTGCAGCTTGGAGGGGGTATGAATGTCTTAAACTTCCAGAAAATATTTCCGGCTTGGAAAAAGCAAAATTCAAAGTGCACAAGACCTTAATTTTTTCCTACTATTTTCTAAGCCCCAACATTCATGTGAAATATTTTTTGTTCTGAACTTTATTGGTTGTATTGCACTAGGCCAGTCAACAAAAGAAGCATGGACACAAATGAAAGTAGTGTCTTCAATTCGTGACTAGGTAGCGAAATAAAGAGTGACTCCATAAGATTTTTGAAGCCATTTATTCTACAATTAAGATTCCAATTATGTTATGCCAGTATTCATTATGCAAAACAGATCAAGCATCTCAATTATCCGTTTGCCAGCCATTCTGCGTCAAAACAATAGGCCCAAACTAAATGTTTCCGGGAAAAAGCACCTTAAATTTTCACAAGATAAATCATTCAAGCACTGCGTAGAAGAAATGTAACACGCCACATTCCAATGTGCATCTCAGGAATGCAAATTGAATCTACTGTGACATATTAATAGACTTCATAACAATTCACACAACTTAAGTACTCCTTTTTTTAAACTGTGACCTTAACTACTCCTTGATCCCAACATAGTTGGTGTAATCTAGAAGGATACTTTTTTTCCCCAAGCAACAGACAGTAGATATATGAAGCAATAATATAAAGCATATTTCACCTCAGGTTTAAGATCCCGGTGCACCACACCCTGAAGATGGCAAAAAGCGACAACATTTAATATTTGTATCATAACAGCCTTTGCATCATCTTCTGTGTATTTCCCACCCCTGTAAGACAAGATTGCAATCATTTAGCAACAAGATGCTCAAAAAAGTTCTTCTAGTTAAGTTTCCCCTTCTATTGTTCAACTTTCACAATGGTTTCTAGATTAAAGGAGGATATATCAAATAAGCAAAAGTGGACAAGGAACTAACTGCTCAAAATTAAGCATACCTTGAAAGTATTTTGTCCAAGAGTTCTCCTCCTTCACATAACCTGAAAAAGATATGCAAAGATGCAATAAGCCATAACAAAAGCTTCCAGATAATAGTCCCTGCATCAAGTAATCAGAGAGAGCACAGCAGCGAAAACTCACTCCATCACTATGTAGACATTATCATGATCTTCGTATGCATCATAGAATTGTACCAAATTGCTATGCCCAGTCAATGCTCTCAATATTTTGACCTCCCTTCTTACGTCCTCAATGGCAATAGCTGTAGTCATCTAAAAACCAAGAAAACTAGTCAAAAAATGAAACTGAAATGGAGAGAAAACTTCCATCAGTTCATCACAAGCTCGGCACAAAGTTCAAAGTCGCCTAGTTACAATAGAGACAAAAATTCACCAAATTTGCAACGAAATAAAACAAAACAAGAACCAGATCACAAAGCACAACCCAGAGCATCAAATTAGTCAATCATAAGACGACTAACTTCAACTCTATTTCACATCTAATAGCAATTGATAAGGAAAGAAACACCCACTCCCATAGATCTAATACCAACAGTGATTCAACAACACGAGATCTCAGACCGTTGACCTCCGAAGACCAAAACTTTAATCTCGAATTGACATTATACCTTAGCTTTAGGGATGACTTTAACAGCGACTTGCTGTCCTTTAAGCTCACCCTTCTTAAATTTCGCCGAACAAGTATACCCAAAATGCCCTCTTCCAACCTCATCTCCAAGGTCGTACTTGTTTCCGAAGTGCTTAGAAAATCCAAAGCTCTTATCAAGCCCCGCCACCACCTCCGCCTCGCTACCCTCCGGAATCCCCGCCTCGTTCGGCTTCACCGACCCGTGCCGCCTCGCCAGCACCGCGCGTATGTGTTTCGCCGGGGACGGCGGCGGGAACGGCCGCTTGAAGAACCTCTTGGGAGTCGAATTGGCGCTTGCCGCATTTGTCGCCGGAGATCTAGCCGGTGACGACTTCTTGGAGAAGAAGTAGTGAGCAGGGCTGGGACTATAAAAAGGGGAAAAAGGTGACTTCTTCACGGTCTCTAACTCCGGTTTCTCATTCCTCTCCTCCTCTCCCTTGGCGTCCTCCTTCTGATCGTCATTACTGCTAGGGTTTTCGGGGGTGTTGGGAACAGGTTTAGGCGCATCCTTGGAGGGAATAGAGTTGTCGTTGGGTCGAACAGGAGAGTTGGAAGACGGAGGAGAGTTAGGGTTTGGGGAGGGTTTGGAGGTGCAGAGACCCATTTTTTAGCCTCCCCAACCAAACAAAGCAGCCTATGAGTTCGATCCCGAATTCAATGGCTACAGCATTATGAAGATGATCCTAATTCGAATTCGAATTCTGGGGTTCCTCTCAGTCTTTTTGCTTTTTTGTGAGGATTTTGGGTTTATACAACTATTTTTAAAGTAGTTGTATTAACCAGATTGTATTTAATATAAGTACTTCTGCTGTTTTGTGGATTAAAACCACCCTAGTGGCAACGAATTTGACACATTTTCATTGTTTTAATATTTTGAAAAAAAATATTTTCACATACTCACTAGCAAATAATAATATATGAATATTATTTTCATTTATTCGGTTTCTCAAATTAAATTGATTAAATTAAGTATTGAAATTATTGAATCGGTGTTGGATCATTAATTTGTTTAAATATAATAAATCAAAAACTTAAAAATAATTTTACTTTTTAAATTTTTGTAGTTTTTATGGCATATGAGACATAAAAATTGTGATCGAAATACTGTTGTTTTTTAAACTGTAAATGAAAATATGTTAGAAAGTAATTCACACTTCAAACATGACGTATTTAGAAATAAGTGTATTTATTCAATTATATACATTACATCCATCAAGTAATAAAAAATAAATTACAAATGGTTATTTTTAATAAATTTTACAGTGAAAACAATTAATTATTTAAAAAAATACGATTTCCAGATTAAAACAAATTTTACATTTTTTTTCTGTTATAATTATGCGAAAATGGGTGATAATGCTGTGTAAGCTTTTTTGGGGAGGTGGGGGCAACGGAAGCACGGGTCCACGGTGGCACAGTTAAAAAGACACGTGGCGTGATCTGGGATGGGTTGTACTTCTGTTTTGTTAAAATATTTTAAATAAAAAGTGATTTATTATGGGGTTAGTGGGTTCCGTTCCTTAATCAACGCGATGGATTTGGTCAGACATAATCAGTAAAACGTAAGCAACCAAAGGAAGCTTCCTGGATTACTTTAATTTATTTCTTTCTATTTTTTTAAGACAAAAACACACATAACTGTAAATAAATCTCCTTCGTTCAAAAAACAAAAAACTGTAAATAAATATCCAATATATGGACTTTATTTGATTCTTCTCAATCTCCTGGTATAGAATGTTACTATTCAGTTATGAAAAAAAATATATTATTACTAGTTTCGACTGAAATTGTTATTTTATCTTTTTCAAGTATTTTGATTTTTATTTGTTTTTCTATATTTAAAAAAATAAATAAAAATATAAATGTTAATCCTTTTTAGTTACATTTCAAAAAATATATAAAATTTCATACACATACTTTTAAGTTTTTTTAAATAGTATCATTTGTTAAAATCCATTATTTTTCTGTTACTATAATACCATAGGTTAAAATCCATTATATCTTTGTTGCTATAATAACATATACATTGTATTTGACTATCAATGAATGGACTAAATTCTTTCTGAAATGTAGCTAAAAAGGACCAAGGGAGGTAAATGTACAAGTTGCAAGGACCAAGGCGCTGCCTCAATTCACATGAAGCTATGAGCAATTAATGAACCAATGGAGTGTATTATTTTGTCACGAGGACTAGTTAGCATTTTTATTTTTTTCTTCGATACAAATTGATTCATCATGTTATTCAATCAACTTTACCTTTTCAACGCACTTTGAATATAAGCAAAGAGATTCTCTTTGCCCAGCTATATATTTTAAAAATTTATCAATTCGAAGTATATGGTAATTCGAAGATACAAAAGTAAAGTATTAACTGTTCTAATTTTTTTTCCCAATGAGTGATTTTATATATTAATATCAATATACTTATTTTTTAACTAATAATTTGTTGATAAGTATATGTTTAAATTTATTATTATATCATATACAATATATAAATTCGGACAATTAGAAAGTTTAAGAGACACTCTTTAAAATTTCTCAATTGATTTTTTGAATTTTGTGGTAATTTAAAATTTTTTAAATAGTTATTTTTATATAATTAATTTATTTAATATTTATTTGACACTTTAAATGTGATTTTATTATGTGTACAAATTTATTAATTAACTAAGATTAGTTAATTTTATTTAATGATATATTATTAAATTAATTATGAAACTTCAAGAGACACATAAATAAATTTAATTTTTTAGTTTTTAATTAGTAATTTATAGTTTTAAATTATTATTTTTAAATAATATAAATATTGTATTTTTAAGTCATTAAAAGAAATAATTTAGCTAAATGAAAAAATATTACACTATTATTGTTCGTGGACGCTATGATCGAATGCTACTACAATCAAAAGATAATTTTTTTTCGTTTTAAGTTAGTTTTTATGAATGCAATATGTGGTGAAAAAACATAAAAACAAATTCTACCTTTTAATCTGAATTATTTTTTTAAATAGAAAAAAATAAATGGTTCAAAATATTTTACTTTTTATAGATTATATAAAATAAAAATTTAAAAGTCACAAATACAAAATATTGTTTTTTCTAACACAAGATCAATTGATATAGTGGAGAAACTATTTTAAAAATATCATAGTATATTTAATATGTATGTCAAACAAAGATGGCGTGTGAAAACTATCAATTGTAATTGTTTTCTACTTCTTTTATCTTAATAATAAAAATTTATAATTATCTATATTATTTCTTCATATAATTTAAAACTGATTGTTTTTTATATTTTTTTCAATCAATAACTGAAATAAAATAAAAATGTTTCCATACCAAGCACGAACCCTTAAGCTAGTTAATACTAATGATGCATCGTCTCTCTTGAAAATGCTAACCACGAATATATAGCTGTGGTTATTGGCCTAATTTCAAACTTTTATCTTTTAGACGGCAACTTTGGCAAGATTTAACCATATAATTCTCAGTGAATGCATACATATAACAATCTTAATGAATTATATTACATACTTGGATCGTTCTTTTATGGATTTTTATTTTCATGAATTATTTCTAAGTTTACCAACTTTCTGGTACGTGTAAATTTGCAAAAACATGAGACAAAAACTATGGCAAAACTACGATAATAGCATCATGGGCAGCACTGGTATGATCATTTCTTTGTCGACTTAACCACAAATACTTTAAAAAAAAAGTCAACAGATCCACTTATAGTTGTCAAAAAAAAACACAAATGGTGTGTAAAAACATTGTCATGGTCAATAGTGCTACAAATTAATGTAGCTAAATATGTATATAAAGTGACAAAGTCTCCAGCCGAAATTGCGTTCACTCCTAAAAATTGGACCAATTAAATTTTGTCAAATGCAAAAAAATACTTGAAAATTCTATGCATTTTTTATTTATTTAATTGCAGCCACATTAGTTCGGTGAAGCCTTCATTTGAAATTAATTAATACATGGTGTCGATATAAGACTTGTTTAGAAAGAGTAGCATTTTGTTTATAGTATATAGTTTTTATAATGATTGATAATAATTGTATAGTAAAAAATAAAAAAAATACGTTTTTTTATAAGATGTTAAATACATAAAATGTTAAATATTGTTCTTACCAAATAAGCCTGTATATTTTTGGTCCATGTAAACATTTGGACGTAATTGAATCATTACTCATTGTTAAAGCTAAAGATGAATTTATTTAGATACGATTAAAAATTGAATGAAATTTAAATATAAAAAAAATGGTTGATATCATTTTATTCTAACGGAAATCTCCAACTACAATTACGCATATGTTTTGCGTATACTGAGGAAATTGTCTGCATCAATAACGTAAGAAGACATTATCAGGAAAAAAACCTACCCTCTATTAGGTCAAACCCAACCTAGATGTAATAATAATACTGTCAAATTACTGTAATTAGCATCTATAAACTCAAACAGTTGACCCAAAATTCTCAAACTCCTCTAATTTTTATCCAAACAGAACAACTGAAAATGACAGTGCATGTACTGCAAGAGAACTGATAGAGCCCTTCTTCAAATTTATGGTCCCCATAAAGGAGTAAGGAGCAATACTTCTGTGGATACAGTGATGAGAAATTAGAAAATAATAATTCACTGTTAGTTAGCCTAATTTTTCAATATCTTATTGTCCACTAATTTATGTTATGATCATAAAATTCATAATTGGGTTTCCTACTAAAAGGTACCAAAATAAATTCCATTTTATTTTGAACTTTATGGTGCAAATTACATAGTAGTAGATGAGATGTTGTTTATGATCTAATTTGTTGTTGTTAAGGGCTTGCTTTGTTGAGAGTAAGTGAATGGAGGAAATTTTACTTTTTGAGAAATAGGTAAATTTTATTTGTTTGGTTAAATAAAAAAATAAATTTTTTGAAAAGTCAAATATTTGACTTCTTTTTGACCTTAGGAAATAACTTCTTTAGGGGTCAAGAAGTCAAACTTCTTAGTAACAAGCCAAATATTTTACGAATATATCCTCAAAATATTATTTATTTATAATTTTTTTATTTATTTTTAAAAATTTATAAATTATTTCAATAATAAATTTTAATAAATAATTTTATGAATAAATTTTTGATAAAATATTTTATAAATAAATTTCAATTTTATATAAGTTATAAAAAATATTTTATATTTTTAAGATTTTCAAAATATTATTTTTATGTGAAATAGTTTCATTTAACTAAATAAATAAAATTTGTCAAATTTTAAATTAGTCTTTATTATAGAATTATGTAAAAAATAATTGTAATTTTATTTCTCATAAAAAAATATGTTATGTATATTTCTCATAAAAAATATGTTATGTAATAATAATAAATATTTTTTATATTATTAATTTTAAATTTAATAAAAATAAAGGTATTTTTAAAATTTTTCAATTAATTTTCTGAAAAGTCTAGTTTTAAATCAAATACAATAAATTATATTTTTTAATAATTTAACATACCAACTAAATATATTTATAAATTATTTTTAAAAAATTATTTTTTATAAATTAATTTTTTTAAAAGTTGGACCAAACCACTCTTACTTCTCATAGAAAAAAGGGTGGCTGCAGTTCTCAATGCTGGGTTAATAAATAATGTAAAAATTTTAATATTGAAGCTTGGAATGGAGGGAATTGTATTGGAATGGGAGGGAATTGTATTGGAATGGTCAATTCGGAGTTCAAGAAAGTGGCGTCGTTGAAAGAGAAAAAATTGGCAGATTCATATCAAAGCAAAAACAATCAGTATAGTTTATTCAAGAAATTTGTCGTTTTATCCAAGTTTGTGTGGCACTTGTGTTTGATTTTTACTAGTGAAGACAACGAATGATTATCGTAGATCATGCTTGATCCTCAAAATGGTTATCACCTTATTTTATTTCAATACTTTTTTTTCTCTTTTTTTATTAAATTTTTATAATTATTATCTATTAAATTTGAACTTAAAATTTGATTTACAAATTATTGTTTGTGTACCCATTGAGTTACCTCTAATCTAATAGATAAGCCTTTTGTTCTTTTTTTATTAAATTATATAATATTCCATTTTTTTTATCTAATTAATATAAATTCAAATTGGGTAAGATTCGTATGCTTAATTAGCCATTTTTCCCCTATACTTAGAGTTTAAATTCAAAAATCTAATTAATACATTTTATTGGGAGACTTACGCTAAGTTATAAGTTCGACCTTTTCAAAGTACAAAATCCTCTTCAACCAATTTCAATGTCTCTAAGAACTACCGGATATTAATCAAATGAATATACACGGTAAAATAAATCTAGAAAAATATAGAACTTTGTACGTTGGGTGGTTAGAAAAAATAAATTATTTAAATACAGGTATGATAGACAATACATAATGTGTAGACTAAATGATAAAAAAATAGAGATAGACATAGGGATGACAAAATATCCCGAACCTACAGGGTACCCATCCGACCCGACTTGAATAGGGTGGGTTTTTCAACTTTTGACCGGGGAACTCAGCCGATCTCGGGGTAATTCGAAATTGAAATTATCGGGAACATAATGGAGTTGGTATTTAATATACCCGCCCCGATATATATATATATACTTATATATATTTTTTATAATATCTTGAATTATATTTATGCTTTTTGAAATTTACATAAATTATTTGTGTTATTTATTGAATTATAATAAAATATAAATTAGATCAAAAAAATTAATAATAATTTAGCGTAGCGGGCTGGGCCAGGACATGAATGTTAGTTTTTCAACTGAATGGAGATGAGAGATGATTTTTATACTCCAACAGAGTACGGTCAGAGCCGGAGAAAAATATGCAAGTCACATGGCATGGACGGGAATGTCAAAACCCGTCTCTGATCCGCCCTGTTGTCATAGATGGACAGACGGATTTACTTGCTTTTTTTATTACATAAACTACTTTATTATAGAAGAAACCCAACGTGTAGCATATGCATGGATCAATTGCCATTGTACACGCTTTGATAATTAAATAATTACAAGAGGAATGGCTAATAATTACGATAAAAGACTTTAGCCACCGGAAAATGACTCGTGTATATAGTAAATGAGCATTGTTCTTTACAAAGTCAATGCTAAAAGGTCTAACTAGTACGACCACTTGATCTGATGATCATCATAAACATGATGATGAACCAAATTTTTATTTTATTTTATTTTGTTTCTGTCAAATTCAAAGTCAACGAGATCCAAAACCAACCCTCGAAAAACAAAAAGAAAAGAAAAGCTTAACAAAATTGAACATGAGTACCAACAAAGGTAAAGCTGTCCACTTGTTTTGAAAACTACAATTGCAAACAATGTAATAAAGAGCAAGTCCCACATTTGATGCGCATGCCTGCATGTTCTTGTAATGAAAATTCGAGTGGAGAGTGATGGCACCCGTGGTCCATTTCTTCCGTCCTAATTCATCTATCTATCCATCAATCCTTTGTTTTCCATGTCCCTCCATTGGACCATGCAACTACTTTTTAGGATGACAACTCATATTCACGTAGTATTATAATAATTCAGTGTAATGTATTTGTTATTATCGTATCATATTATTTACACAAATCACACGATTATACGTGATATATGAATCTTGTCAAACACATTGTATCATAATCGCGTCAGAAATTACCAATCTTTATTATTTTAAGCAAATCTACAACATTTTGTGAAGATCACGAAGTTGACTATCGCCAGGCTCAGAATCATTGATGACGGTGCAGTGAACATGCAGCTAGAAGATGTATGAATAAGACAAGGCGTTTGCAAGATCTGCCGATGCTTCCACTCTACCTGTATGGATAGTTGTTGGGACGCTTTATAGAGATCCACGACTTAAAGCGTACGACTCAAAATGGGAACCATGTTCACTGCTATCTCATTGCGTTTCGAAAAATCAATACATCTGCAACAAATGTTCACTGAATCTGAAAGAAGAGTTCATCTCATCACAGCTCCTGTACCGTCATTCCTAACAACCATGCATCATTTTGAATCTTACATTACATGTTAGCGATATTGACGCTTCGATAGCGACTCAGCGTCCACCAACTTCAAACAATGTCATTTCACATTTATTCATTCATCAAACAGGTTCAAGCAAAATCTGGCAAGTTCTTTGAAACTTCTACTCAAAGTTGGGATCTCTGGTTAAGGAAGAAAGAACTTTGACCACTAACCACAGCTTACAGTGGTAATCAAGTATTATTATAAAATTGAAACAACATAATGTCTGGAGAAATAAACTTCGTTGAGTTCAATATCTGATGAATGCAACTGAGAGAATCAATCTAATTTGATTCAGTGCTCGTCGATTAAGGATCACCTTATATGTTTTCATCCTACAGGCTGTAGCTCCAGCAAGATAATGATTGAAGCTTTTGTCTTTCTAATTGCAAAGAATCCCTAACAAAGTACCATTGAACTAACCAGAATTTTTGTCTCCACCAAATCCAGATATCAGGTATCCTGTTCGGTTAAGATGGCTAATATCACCCCATAGTTTTATCAACCATTTGTCTCCATCAGATATGTGAAATATGTTGATTGATGTGTTCAAGATTTTCCCCACCGATCTTCCATCTGAACTAGCTCGTTTGTACAGCGATCTGACGACACCCCCATGTGTGACCACAACCACTCGCTCTCCTACAGCAGGAAAAAAACAACAACAAAGAAATTCAATTGGAAACAGATAAAGCAATTCTAGGATGAGGACTTAACAGAAAGGCTCCATTGGTGACAATGGCGAAACATGTGCACATAAAAACCAACAAATGCTAACTTGGTATTATCTAAAGCTTAGTCCATAGCACGAACAATGATGGTCTCCATGATTTCCCACAGAAAGGAAGATATAGCATCTAAAAGTTGGGTGGACCAATGATCTTCACATAACATCATAGAAAAAAAGGATGAGAGCTATAAATGACACGTATACCTCTATGCTTATTAGCAATTCTCTGCAGTGCAGAAGTGCAGCGTTGATAGAGTTGATCAGGACTTTCTCCACCACCCTGCAGATGCAGTGAATAAAGACTGTGTCGGTGCCCAGAAAATTGATGAAGAAATACCAATACTAGTCATTTCTTTTAACCAACATTAAGAGCTTTTTCTTAACTACGACATGCCCATTGATAAAACCTACGAATTAGAAAGCTTTTGAACTGAAGACAATTGAAATTACATAAATTAAACATGGGTTAAGGCGATGATACAATCAGTAAATAAACTGCAAATTATTATGGCACTGCCTTAGCTAGTCTGGAGAATGAAAAATTTGTTTAAATATATTAGAGCATCAATTACTTTGCAAGATGTTGATATATCATAACTATTTGGCAATATAAATAAAAAAAATGAAAAGTTTTGCGAAAGACGTATTAACTTTGTCAGTTCTCATAAATGTAGCCCCACTGAAACTAAAGCAACCAATACTATTGAGCATGCATGGACCAAAAGAAAACTCACATAAAAAACACAGCTATATTTCATTCATATTACACGGTAATCAATACGATCTATATGCTAAAGCAGTAATATTTTGTCAAAGTTTTATTCTTTCTAAAGCAACAGAGGAAGGGGGGATTGAAGGAATGACGTAAATTTTATTAGACAAACAATATAGACACCTCATTCCTGCAAATTTTCTTCCTATAAATACACTCCAACTTACTGGGATTTCTTCATCACTTCTTCCACAGACAAGGGCCATGTAAGCTTTGGTTTTAACAGTAGGAGCTGCACTATATAAAACACCTTGAAGATCACCTAAATGCCTTTCCCGTAGCTCTGTGTCCTTGATAACCTACAGTTCAATTCCAAAAATACAAGAAAAGTAACTAGCAACAGCCAATACATATAATTCCCCATTTCTTCTTTCCAGACACCAGATACAAATATAATTTAGTTAAAAAAGGGGCAAAAATCAAAGCCAACGAGTGTTTGTACACTAAACCAAAAAAATGCACACCTATTTGCCTCATTCCACCACAACTTTGTCCAATTGACTAACAAAGCTATAATGCAATGAAGTTACACACCTCCAGACCGCCACAGCAGGCAGCAATGGTCTCAGCAGTCACAGAAGCTCGCTTCAAGTCGGAGGAATAGACAGCAGAGATTTTAGTTTCTCTTGATAGACGCTCCGCCACCTTCAAGAAGCCGCCCAACAATCCAAGTTGAAACATTGCAACTACATATAGATGTTATACACAAAAGCAATACAACAATTAAACCCATACCAATTCTGCTTGTTGCTTCCCAACTTCATTCAATTCAACATCAATATGCCCCTTTCAAAAAAATTCAATAAAAAAACATAAATTCAATAGAAAAGGATATTCTAAGAAATTGAAAAAAAACCCTCAAATTCAATTAAAAAAAATTCTTTTTGTCTTTTCCTGAAGAGAGAGATACCTGGATTTTGCCATCGACATTCCACTCAGTTTCTCCGTGGCGGACCACGACAATCTCAGCACAAGATGGATCCACTGAGCTGTTAGACCAAAATCATTCACAATTCAAAAAGATTGAACATTTATGTTCAAATTAATGCGTTGAACAGAGGAAGGTACTCACCTGGAATTGCAAGACTCGGCCATTCCAGCTCGATGAGTTGGGTGACGAGTGAAGGCTTCGCGTTACTCCGGTGGTAATGTCACAAACGGAATTATGTTTCATATTGCAGGAATTTTATTATTTGTTCTCCATACGAGTCAGAATCAGATTCGAAATTTACCACGTCAAAAAGAATCCGCCGGGTACTGTTAGAAGATTCTCTAAGATCAATTAAGCCCATGGCTTGTACAAGATCAAGTCCATGAATTAGTGGATTTAACTGTATGAGTTTGCTAAGTCCAAGCCATGCTACAACTGGGTCCAAATGTGAACCACAACAGTGTGTAGTCGCAGCATCGGAATTGAGTAACCAAAAATAAGAAACAGCATTGTAATTGAATCTGATGGGTTTTGCCACTCGTAAAAAGAAAGATGATTTGAATTTGGATTAATCATGCAAAAAGAAAGATTATTTTTTTAAGAAAAATGGACTTAAATTATTGACATTGACATCTTCTTTCAATAAATATTTGTTCAACATACGAAATTCACCAACAAAATTTTAATTAAGAAGATATCTAAATATCGTGTAATTTAATAAAAAAATATTAGCGAGAGTTTTTGTATGAATGATTATTTCCTCCTAAACTTGCAAATATATTTTACCAATGCTTAATTAAATAAATATTTTATCATAACTTTTTATATTGTTGGAAATTGAGTCGGGTACCAAAAGGAACCAACATAACAGTTGCTAGAAATCCAACTGCTGTGCAGTTGCCAAAAGGCACATTGGTGCCGAATGTGTTAGCAACTCCTCATGAAATGTCATTTATCTACATGATATAAAGCAAAAAGGAAAATGACCAAAATATAAATTAGAAATACTCTACAACAAAACTCAAGCACATATACTTCAAAGTTAGAACACGAAAGTGTGAAAGTAGGAGGCAATATTGGAGCCCTTGGATTGTAAAAAGAGGATTGTAATTTTTATATTTCAATCCCGAATCAAGTGAGATTACTTAAGATTAATTAATTTACTTAATTTGCAACGTTTTACATATATCAACAGGTCTAACGTACTTTGCCGTACGCAGCAAATACTAGCATTCAAAACCAGCATATAAGACATAACTTCACATCAGAACCGGCAAGAACAAAGAACATATGCTTAGGATTTTTAGTTGATAATGTCAACCTACAAACATATGTTCTGTATT
>CAODLS010354867.1:0-22975 GCA_948243855.1 Flueggea neowawraea
GGATTCTAGTATAAGCATTGTATGAGAAATACTTATGACCTTTCAACCATGTACTATTCTCATAAGCGGATCGATCCAAAACACTATTCTCTAACATGCTCCATATTCTCTGATTGATATCTCATATCCTATGACCAGTAAAACATGATCATCTCACAGAGTACATACTAGTCTTGGTTCATTGTCATTCCCATGACAATAATCGACTAGGGATATTTAGAATAATATTCTTTTATGCTTCAAGATTTTACTATCCAAATTACATATTTGATAACTTAAGTAGAATTACTATTCATAGATGTTTTATCAAATTAAACATGCACAGGAATAATAATAATGAGATAAAACAACGCCTCATAATATATATATATATATATATATAATATAATCTGGATACAATGCATTGGGGCTAGGGCTTACACTAACATTCACTCACCTGGAATCCAAAGCGAATGTCCTAGTCAGGCACCACTGGTAGGTGGCTGGTCTTGCTGGAAGGAATGGGAAGCTGGAACAGATGCATCCATAAAAGATATCAGAAAAAAATGATGTTGGTATTGTGGTGGTACCAAATGCATGATATGCATATGCAGATGTTGACCCTCGAGGTCACTGAAAGTCTAACTCAAGAGAGAATCTATCACTCTCGACTCAAAATCTAGAATCTACAGAAAATTACAGTTAGGTCCCCAACCCATTTAAAATTATGTTTTAGTCATCATACTTTTCAAAAGTCCTCAATCAGTCTTCAAAGAGTTCTACTAGTCCTTCAAGTAGTCAAAATATCCAAATAGGTCCCTTAATTCTCAAAAATAGCCAAAATACGTAAATTACTAATTTGGTCCCCAGAAACATGGATAACTCAAGTTAGCCAAAGTGCAACTCAAGTTATACATACACTGGATAACTTAAGTTAGACAAAGTGCTAACTCGAGTTAGCACAAACTAAAAAATCTCCAAATTCGTCAAACTCTGATTTAACCAATAAAATTTGATACTAATCACCCACATTGATCCTAAATCACTTCCAAAACATTATTCTACACCCCAATATAATAATGCAACTCGAAATCACTCCAACCCAAAATGGTTCATAACTATTTTAAGAACACCTTCGATTCTATTGAATCCAAGCTTAATCTAGGTGTTTTTAGACTCCCTAGGGCACGATCTAACAACCTTCAACTACCATTCCATCAGAAATATCCCGAAAATTAACCTATGAACAATTATTCAAAACCTTAATATGCTCAATCTTGCACAAATGAAGGAAAGAAAGGTGAAGGGGTGAAATCTTACCTCAATAATCGTCTAAGAAGGATGAAGAACTATTGGAGATGATCTCAGGGCAAAATGGGAGTGATTTGAGTGAGAAGAAGTGTGTATGGCCGAATGAGTCGGGTGGGGGTATATATAGACCCCTGCCTAAAACGACGTCACTTTAGCAAAAATGGCACGGCTAACTCGAGTTACGCTACTCCTAACTTCAGTTAACTTGCCCAACTCATGGATAACTTGAGTTGCTGAAAGGCTAACTCGAGTTAGAGCATCCAGGTACCCCGATGAGATTCTAAACATATGGATAACTCGAGTTACACAAAAGCCTACTCGAGTCATACATCCACTGAATAAATCGAGTTGACAGAAACTGTTACTCGAGTTATCTGAATGCTGGACAACTCAAGTTACACATCCACTAACTCGAGTTATCCACTCATCTCCACACCAAGGATTAATCACAGTAGATCATAAAACTACATGGAATCCTTTCATAATCTGATGGGGTATTACAGCGCTAAGATCCCCCTTCAAAAAAAATTCATCCTCGAATTTCCAGACAAGCCAAATCAACGTTAAGATCAAACCTAGATCTTCAAATTGGATAACTCAAAATCTCGACAACCGATACCAAGTCTGAGTACCGAACCCAAATCATCGTCTCAAAATCAACTAATAGATCATAGAACACTGGTATACGAATCTAAGACAATTCTAATTCACTCGAACTCAGGTATGCAGAAAATGATACTAGAGTATGCAGAGACAGATACAAAGACCGATTTGGAGACAAAAATGCTAAGTATGCATGAACAGAGACATAATGGAATGCAAAGACAGAGATTAGTAAGGCACCAACCTAAGAGTCTGCAGAATCAAATAGCTGCAGATATATGTGTCACATCTCATCCTCGGCCTCCCAAGTGGCCTCATCAACTGAATGGTGCCTCCAAATCACCTTCACTGAAGCTATCTCATTATTCTGGAGTCTTTTGACCTGACGGTCAATGATCTTCAACGGAATCTCGTCATACGACAGATCGGGTCTAACCTCGACCGACTGCGGTGCCAAAACATGTGACGGATCAGAAACATACTTCCTCAGAAGTGAGATATGGAACACTGGGTGGACAAAAGCTGTTGGGTTTCTTATGCGAATAAACATCTAATATGCATAGAAAAAACCAACAAAATCACATAAGAAACATCTCAAGAACATTGTATGTAATCATAATTAATTGAAGTGGCCGAATATATGTACCTTAAAATCTTTGCCGAATTGCTTTTCTCGAAAAGCAAGGTATTGCCAAATGGGTTTCTCCTCCTCCTTTGTTTGTGTTGAGGCAAATGCAATTGCCAATAGGGACTGCCAAAAGATGACTCTCATATACTCTGTCACACATACAAGACCATTGCTTGTGGCTACGTGTGCTAGCACTAAAAGGACACTCTTTCTTGCCTTGAAGAATTCGGTTTTGGAAGAAGGAAAAAATAGTTTTTCTCACACCCCTTTTGTTGTTAGCCGAACCCCTATCTCCCCCAAAGAGAAAACAAAACCCTTTTATTTCTATTAGGTTTTTGGTTGGAAGAAGAAGGAAAGAGAAAAATCCTAGCCAAATATTTGGAGTATCAAAAATCAAATTCTCTCTCCTTCAATTAGGGTTTCGGCTAGGAAAGATAAGGAGAGCAAATAGGAGTGAAGTGTGGCTACCATAAACCTAGCCGAATTGTATGTGCAGCCCATCCAAAACCCTAGGCCGAATTTCTTTTCAAGTCCTACTTGAATAAGAATTTCTCCCTTTCCTATTTCCTATTTTCAATTTCTTCCTTTCCTTTTAGGTAATTAATTAAATCTTATTAATTAATCACTCTTCTTAATTCAATCTCCAAAAGTCTGAATTCTTAATTGAGCCTAATGAGTGTGCCAAATTTCATCTTGGGCATATTTCATTATGTTCTAATCATTAACATAAATTAGTGGTCCGGCAAGAAAAACAGTCTTAGCCCTAACTAAGATCTTTATTGTGTACGAACCTGTATGTTCATTCAATGTTGACAATTGGCCTAAAATTAATTTAAAATCCATAAATCATAATTGGTCCCTAGCAAGACATTATGATTACCCAAATTGAAATGAATGTCAATTACGAATCAACATAACCTAATTACAATCTTATACAACTCTTTGCCTCTCAATATTGGAATTAGCACAAGGCATGGAACCGGTCACCCTTATTTATGCTAAAACATTTCCTTGATCTATTAGTGATCCTGACCAAGTCAAACAAATGATAACACTTATCACTTTGTTTGGGTGTAGCCACACACTACTCAGTTTCACTAATCAAGTGGCCGGTGATATATTCTCTCTCTTCGAGAGTGGCAATCCATTCACTTCACTCATGTTCCTTAGCATGATTCATGACATATCCAATCATATCCATACTTGTTACTCATTATAAATAACGTTAGGTGTATGTCAAAATATACGAGAAATCACCCAAGAATCCATAGTGATTTCAGGTCGAGGGATTCAAGTATAAGCGTTGTGTGAGAAATACTTATGACCTTTCAACTATGTAGTATTCTCATAAGCGGATCGATCCAAAACACTGTTCTCTAACATGTTCTATGTTCTCTGATTTATATCTCATATCCTATGACTAGTAAAATATGATCATCTCACAGAGTACATACTAGTCTTGGTTTATTGTCACTCCCATGACAATAATAGACTAGGATATTTAGAATAGTATTCTTTTATACTTCAAGGTTTTACTATCCAAATCATATATTTGATAACTTAAGCAGAATTACTATTTATAGATGTTTTATCAAATTAAACATGCAACAGAATAATAATGAGATAAAACAATGCCTCACAATATTTATATATGAAATATAATCTGGATACAATGTATTAGGGCTAGGGCTTATACTAATAAAGCGACAAATTCGTTTTGCGGGAGAGGACAAAGAGAGGTCGTTTGGAGGGGAAGGAGGAGGAGATGAAAGAGGAGGAAAAGAAGAGGTGACAGAGGAGTAACGTGACGATAGAGAGAGATACTTCTGTTAAGTGAATAAGTGATAAGGTGGTGGTAGTGGTGGTAAAGTCAGTTAAGGAGTGAGGACATAATAGTCATTATAGCCACATCATCAAAGCTGGCGTCTCCCACTAGTTCTAGCTGACAGCGTTTAAGAGCAATGACGCAATATGAGCTCTTTTTAAAATTCAATGGTATAATGGGAGATTACTATATATCTTAGGGATGTTTATGTAATTGCCCATCTTTTAATTTTATTTTCATTTTTAAAAGAATTTAACCACTCTCAATTGGTTTAATACAGTATGGTTTTCTTTTTGTTTTTATTCTATTTTCATTATGTTTTTATTTTGCTTTCAATTTTTTTGAATGAACTCTCTCTTCTTTGGTTATTTTTTTAATATATAGCATGATTTTTTTAGTTAAAAACAAATTAAAAACTAATCCAACAAAAAAACATAATCAATATATGTAATAAAACAAAAAACAACAATAGAAAATAAAATAATAATAAAATCAAAAATAAAAAAATGGTTCTATATATCTGAAACAAAGCATTTGGTTTCGTTTTTCTACATATATCATGTATTTTATTAATTTGAAAACAAAATTAAAACAAAAACAAAACCAACATAAAAAGACGCACATAATAAGTATCTGTGAAAAAAAATGCTACAAAAAAAAAGACTACAAATAGAATAAAAAAACACATGTGCTTGTTTGACTAAAGTTGAAGGACCGTACACAAAATATTGAAACTTGAACCCATCAGGATGTAAACATGGAAAATGTTTTCCAACAATGAAATTCGGGATATACGGTTGTAATTTTCAATTTTTCTTTTCTCTCTCTATATATTGCATATTTTAGCTTAGCTTTCAAGTCTAAATTTGGACTATTTAAATTTGGTTCATTTGTCTATCAAATTTTATAAATTTTATAAATTTGGTTTATTTATATATTGAACTAAACAAAATAAACTCTTATCAAAATGAAGTCGATGCACTCACGTGTGACTCGACTTATTGACATCCTAATTTAGAGTGCTAATAGGATAAGATGTTGTATTTCGTGCGACAGATGATGAGAGTGATATGACAAAAGAGAGATATATATAGTTTATTGTTTTATTATTACTTTAACTTACAAACGACAAGAAATTCTATTGTCTAAGCAGAATTAAGAAACTATTCTGATGACATGCGTTTTAGCATCACGTTTTGCACTAAAAATTAAAACATTCTCATAAAAATGATGCAGAATTTCCTTTTCCAAATTACCGGGAAAGTTATATATTGCGACATTTTTTTTCTGCTGCAAAAAAACACAGAAAAATGATATTAATCATTCATTTGGCTACTTATTAAAAAAAAAATCTTGTGGCTGAGATGCATATTCACAACCTATAATTGTCACAGAAGGCCTAATCCAAATGTTGTTACAGTTAATGCTGAAATCTTGTACAAATAAAAAAAGAAAAAAGTAACTTTTTTTTTTCTTTTTTAGTTTATGGCCTATGACCGGTAACATACTTGTGACCCTCACCAGGGCTAGGACCAGACTTCTTAAGTTCTAGAGTTCTAAGATTCTTGAGTTTGTGTCCAACACCAGGACTTGGCCCTGATTTCTTCACTGCTTCGATCTCTTCAACAACATTTCTATAAAGCCTTGAATGATCACTCTTAAGAACCCTTGCTTCTGTGACAAGAAACAATTGTTGCTTACAAGGAGAGAGCTAAGAAGAAAAATAGAAATGATCATAGTAAAAGAAATGTGTCTTTTGCAAACGTTGTACGTGGTTATGGCTTTCCTTGTTTTTTGATCTGACAATGTGAATTTATGAGTTCTTTTCTTTTATTTGTGTGTGTCTGTGTGTGTGTTTGAAGACCAATGAACATGGCAGGTCCTATTTATAGTGTTTCATGTGTGAATTAAGTAAGTTGCCAAGTTTGGGAAGTGATTGACTAAAATGATGTGAACTATTCAAAACATGCGACATTTTAGAAAAAAATAAAATAATAGTGGATATTGAGTGCCGCCACCTTAGTTTTGGTTCATGGTATGGAGATATTGGAGTGTGTGGTTTCTTTAGAAAGTGAAATTCTTGGCAAAAATTGAGACTTTAGTTGATAAGAATTGGACAAGTGTAACACTGTAAACATTAGTCAAATTAAGATCATAACGAGAAGTGCCAAAGATTTTTGCTTAAAGAAGGGGAGAATTAATTTAACAGCGACATCTATTGGACCTGAACCTAGCCTGAAAAAGTGGATGCAAAGTTTATGATCTCATGTTGAGTTTGGAGCAGTACAAATTTGGGACATGTAGCAACCATTGACATGGATTAAGTGATAGTGACAACCACAACTTAAAGAGAAGGATTGAGATTGAAATATAATTGGACTAATAATCGACTCGCAAAAAGTTGGTTCTTCCAAGTAAAGTACCCAGCACGGGTGGAAGGAGTAGTAAGACAGCGAGTGTGGTGCTGGAAGGCGCAAGTTCGAGCTTGCTCGGCAATGCCTGACCTCAAGGCCTGCATTGTTGAACTGCACCATAGGCCCGGAATGAGTGAGAAGCTCCTGGGCTGGGACGTGGCTAGCTTCCTCGGGATTTTAAACTACTTGGTGGTCGGAGCTCCGCCCGAAAGGTGGTCGGACCTCCGCTAGGTAGGGATTTCCTCGTTAGCAAAAAAAAAGTTGGTTCTTGCAAGTAAAGTGGTGAACTTGAATCATATCTGAAGGAATTGACTACCTATTTAACAGATAAAACAATATATTTAGGAGGTTCGAGTTACTTACCTCGATTCCAACGGAGGTGCAATCCAACCAGCAGCGGAAGACATCGAGGTCAAGATCGGTTCTATGTTGGTCTCGCGAGAAAACCACGGTTGGATTGACGACAAGAGTGATCGTCTGTTTCGTAGCCTAGATGCACTACGTATCTGAACCATCCACGAACAAGGAGCGAGTGGTGAGAGAGGCAACATAGAGGACTCAAGATCACTCCTCCCTCTCTTTCTTTTCCTCCGACGTTCGTGTGTGTGGAATGAAATTCATTCTTTCATTCTCAATTTATAAACCCTTAAATGGGCTTTAGGCCCAATGAACCTAATGAGTCTAATGAACTTAGTGGGCACATCTCAATTGGGTTTGTCAATTGATCTCGGTTTATCGTCTCAGTTTACACATTAACCGATAGAGTTTGGTTCATTCATCATAGACGTACCGCTTTTTACAACAATATCCATTTCAATTTATTCATATAACGGTATGAATTGTACAATTGAGTCGGAATATTCCTTTTTTTCCTAAAAGCATTTTCGTTTTCTATTTTAACAATATTTTGGAGTTAATGAAAATCATAACTGTGTGGAGACCAAAAAATATTATTCGTTTGTGTATGCTCACATTTTGCCTAGCAGCCGGAGTGTTAAATCGAAGTCCAAATTAAAATTCAAAATATTTTGGATTGAATTTTAATTCTTCCAAAATATTTGGGCCATGGCTATGGACTAATTACATAATTTTTTCTAAAGAAAATTTCAATTACACAAAATATGCAGGCTAATAAACCTTTTCCTGCGTGCGATTGCTTTCATTTCTCTGCAGTCTTTCTGGCTGTGCAATGCATTTTCTATACGGTTGACACATGGGAACCAGAGCATGCGTCAACCAACTTATTCTTCGTCCTCTATTTTTTATTTTCATTTTTTATAAATATATTGTTATGGCTCATGTGAATATATCTATTATCATTTTGACATAACATTAATAATTCTTTGTTTCTTTTTTATTTTTTTTTCACTTGGGTGTTAACAATTTTCTTTTGCGACAAGTTAAAGTTAATAATTCTCATCACAATATAGAAAAATAAATTGTTCTAAGAGTTGGACTTAGCAGTAATTAATTAATATTTATAGTTGGACGTTCTACGTTTGAATTTTAATAAAATTAAGAGATAAAATAATTAATTTAACTTTTCGTCCACCCTCTACTTTTAAAAAAAAGGATAAAACATATAAAAATAAATTAAATATAAAAATTTAATTTAAAAATAATTAAGTAATTGAACAATCTTTACTTTCTATGCATGTGCCACGTGTCTTTCTCCTCAGACTTTTTTTTTTTCATTCCACATTTCGCCCTCCTCCAGCGACACATTCTCTTAGTATACATGTGCCACATGTTTTCCTCATAAGATACATTCTTATTTTTTATTCCATTTTTTATTACAGTTTTTGTTTAAAAAATAATATTTATTTATGTAAAATTATAAAACAGTAAATATTATGACTTTTAATTTCACATTTAGTTTTCTTAAAAGAGGATAGAACTTTTTTAAAATTTCATACCTATAAAATTTTTAAATGATTATGCTTATTAAAGTTTGAAATTTATTATTTATGTACTATATCAATATTTAAAAAACTATATCAATAATCAAATGGATCTTTTTTTAATTAAATTACCGAAAAACTAATTGTACTATACACAATTTAATGTTTAGAGAGCAAAGCTATACCAGAAACAAAAAATAAAATAGCAAGTTATACAAGAACAAAGCTGTCATGACCCGAGTTTGGACGATGACCGGCATACGAGGAGAACCGACCGGAGGTCTGACCCATTCCACACAAGCCTCGTAGAATCAGATTTTCTATCCAACTTTTTCCTTCATTAAAAAAAAAGTTATTAGTCGAGTTTATAAACATGAGTAAAGAAAATATTTTTTTATATAAATAAGATATAAATATATCAAAAATATAATTTAATATATCAAAATAAATATAAAATATTAGTAAATAAATCCAAAACACAAAATATCAGAGTAAACCTAGTAAACAACTAGCAACTTGGTGTGAAGCTTTAATACAAAAAAAAACTTAAAGCTTGAACAAAAGGCACTCACTAATATCGAAGGTGCCTCATTGAAATCAAGGTGTCAGATGGTTGTTGAGTATCAAAAGAGTACTTGAAAATGTTAAAGGGAAGGGGTGAGTAAAACTCAGTGAGAAACAACACTCTAGAGCGTTGTCGGGACTCACACAAACCGTTTTGAAAACATTTTCAAAAATACTACATGCACGTATGTAATCAGATACTAGTATTATACGTACGTTATCTTTATTCTATGTGTGTAGTGCACAATCTTCTGACGTCACTCGAATATGTCAGATAATATTCCTTTTTCAAATTCTAATAGTCTCTAACATAATTTGTCTTCATCGCAGATCCGATGTCACCCACGTCTATGTGCGTAGAGTTTCCTACCACGTGCATAGCATAGAATAACAAAGATGTTGTCGTTCTTCTTTCATATGCACAGATCAGTGTGAAAGGTGACTCTTCTTTGTCTCGTGAGCTTTCTTCAGTTTGCATTCACAACTCGTCTATGCGCATAGGATGTTCTTCCACATTCATAGTATGATGCAACCTTCAGATCAGTGGGAGATACATCTCTACTACGTGTAATATACCAAGTCCAATGCGCACAACATATATCTGAACCATTTTGTGTTCTGAGTACAACCATGACTACGCAAACAACATAGTGTGCTATGCGCATTGCATCAGTTACATGTACGTGGTATGCTCTTCAACACACACAATGTCCATTTCTGAAAAATTCAGAATTACTCTGCTTGATTGACGTGCACAAATCATGGTGCTATGCGCTTAGATCATCCTTCAATGCGCTTAGAGAGTATGCTACATGCACAACTTAACTATTTCAAGTGTTTTGTCTAAATCATCAAAACTTAGAAGGAATTCTCATGTTAACCAGAACTTGGTTAAAAAATCTCCCCCTTTTTGTTGAGGACAAAAAATTGAAAGAGTTTGGACTCCCCTTCAATCAATGCACCTATTATAAACACTTAGACAAAAATTTGAAAATGTTGATAAAGGTTGTTAGGCCTTGTTCATGTGTTGGTCTTTAAAAAAATTTGGAGCATCAAAATTCAATCAGAGAAAAAATTATATCAGACATATATATAAATATCAGAGCAATCACAATTCAACAAACTCTGCACAATTTTCTCCCCCTTTTTTTCAAAATCAAAAAGATAGAAATATTGGAAAATAAAAGATCCAGAAGACAAAGCTGATCAATTGCATTAAATAAAACATACATACACCATGAAATCATGAAAAAATAAAGATGCAATGTATCTATGTATGTATGAAAAAATGTGGATCCTATGCTAAGAAAATCACTATTATGCATTGGAAGGTTTTGGTTCCACAGTAGATTCTTTTGTTGTCTCTGGTTTTGTCAGCACTTTTTGAGCAATGTCTATCTTCATCTGATCAACTGTGCTTTGATATATTTCGTCTATAATTTTTTTTATACTTTGTCTCAGTATAAAAATGTCTAGAAGAATGTCGTCTGACTCCTCTTCATCATTAGAAATGTCAATAGTTTCAGGATAGTTCTTCATGCTATAAAGAAGAGCCTTCTCCTTGGCTATTAATACCTCTAATGCCTTGATTATCTCTTACTAAGGTCATTCTCGTGAAATATTAGCTAGAGTGAATGCAGGTTCTAGTTCTAGTTGAGGTTGAGGTGGAGGATCAGCTCTAGGAAATTCTCGTTTTGAGTCATTAGATTCACTGTCAGGCTCACTAGAGTCACTCTCAGAATCAAAATGATTGGGTTTCTTAAATCTTGAATTCATTAGATCTCTCAAGAAGTCTTCCTTCATTTTCTTTATCCTCTCCAGATCATGATATTCTTTTGACAATCGAGAGGATGAAGAAGCTTTAGTTTTATCTTCCCCAGAATTGGGTTCAGTTTGCTCATTGACTGGAACCTCAGTCTCCGATCTTGGTTCCTCCACTAGAACTAAGGATGACAATTTATATCCTACCTGATGGGTACCGACCCTACCTGTGCCCAGTCAACGTGGGTATTACCCACTTTGACTGGGTACGGGTACGAGTAATACCCGCATTTTATTGTGAGAGAGTGAGAGAGAGATAGTCTTTTAAAGGTAAATAAATTCTCATACTTGAATAAATTGATTTATAATTAGAATGAGACTATAAATATATTTTATTAGATATTGTAGTTCTTATGTAGCTAGAATGAGATGCTACTTTTGAAAAGTTATTATTATAATCTTATATTCAAAGAGATTATTATAACTAAAATATTGGGAAAAATTTTGTATATAAAACTTATTCATATAGTATTGACATATGATCAATTGGCCAACAAATCAAGCATGAGAGTTCAAAAACAATATTTTTTGTCTAATATTTTTGTATACTTTGGTCTAACATATTTTGGTATATTATCGTCACAAATATAACATCTAGTACATATTTTGGTCTAACATTTTCTCTACAGCAAGAGACTAGAACTAAGAGTTATAATTTGGATGTTGCCATGAGAATGTTGGAAATATTGTTCATCTTCATCCTTGTATAGCATTTTAAACTATAATTTTTGTATAAATTATGCATCAAGGGATAACTTATCACTTAAACTTATCACATTATTATTTCATTAACTACATTCAATTGTAAATTATAGTTTTTATATTATGTTGTATGAATATAATATTTCATATTGTCTCGTGTATTTTTTTAAATTATTGTTTTAAATTAGTGATATATTATTTGCTAAGTTAATTAACTAAATTTAAATTATGGGTAAATGGGTACCCTACGGGCAAACAAGTACCTTGTGAGACTGATACGGGTAATAATTTTTGTTACCCGCACGGGTACGGGTAGGGTATGGGTACATGATATGAACTACATGTATGGGTAAGGGTATTGGTACACCCTACCCATTGCCATCCCTAACTGGAACATGCTCTTCCTCAACTTCATGCTGTGTTTCTTCCACAACTAAATCTACTGGTTCATTCATCACTCTCTCAGCACTATCCTCAAAGATTCTTATGATAGCACTCTGAATAGCTTCATCAACCAGTTCATTAACTCATTGAGATGATGCAATAGATAGATCAGGCTCGGCATTTAGATACATTGGCTTGTTCACTGGTCCATCAATTTGCAGAGCTTCAACTAGTTCTTCATTGACGTTAATGCCACCATTAGGAAAATCTCCATTCGATGGAGAATTAGGAGGACTTAGAGGAAGAATTGTTACTGTTAGAGGGCTTGGAGGAGGAGGTTGATTCCTCAACTGCTGAATTTCTCCTCTCAAATTCTCCATAATTCATTGATTCTCTTGCAACATGTTTATAACAACTTCGAAATTTGCATTTGTGGCAGCCTAATACTCCTCAAATTCTCTTCTCAATCTATCAAATTTATGCCTCCGAACTTTGCTCGTGCTAGCTCCCCTTTCAATATCCATTCCAACATCCACATTTTCTTCCACTTCAATTGCTTTATCTTCTTACATTTCTACTGGTTTTAGTTCTCCTTTCCTTCTCACAAAGATCATATCACGTTTCTTGGGCATATGATTCTTGTCTTTTTCATGATACATCACGTCAGTTTCTCTCAAATAAGGCTAAAATATGTAGCCTCTCTCCATTGTTCTAAATAACTTCGTCCCTCGAAGAGATTAAGTGCATATTTTTCTTCTCTTAAACACTTGGATCGACTCATACCCTTCAAAGCTCACATCAAAATGCTTGAATATTCTTATGAGATGGCTGGAAAATGGCATGCTTTCCTTCCTCTACTAGTCTTTGATTTTGAAGGTCGATAGGTTGAATTTATTGACCTTGTCCAAAATTCAATCAACCATTACATCACATAAATTTACTCCCCTCTCATTCATCAACAGATACATCATTATCATGTCTTCATTGGTGAGAGTTGACTGATTCTAAGAGTTTGGCTGCAAGATCTTTGTGAAAGTTAAATCTACCATTTTCCACTTCACTCCAAAATCATTTTGATCAAGGAGTTTTGTTTCAACTTTCACTACTCTAGCCCTTTCAAGTATGGATTTCTTCACTTCATCCACATTCACTCCAATTTTATTCTCGAACTTATGAAGAAATTCATTCATGCCCTTCTCCTTTCTCACTACACAACCACTCTTAGAAATGCTAAACAAATCATGTAACAAGTCTTCATCAACGAGAATTTCTTGGCCATTCACTTTACTACTTACTCCCATGTTGCCGAAACTAAAAGGATCATCCTCATTTATGTTTTGCCACAACCTAGCACTGACATAGAACTCTTTGACCATATATGAATAGTAATCATCTCCTACTATATAGAAGTTGCACATCCCAAATTTGTTAAAGTCTTCCTCAATCTCTAACCCTCATTCGTTCAAGGAAAGAAAATCAAAGAGCCTTCAGTTAGGAAACTTTACCCTTGATAGATGATTGTATAATCTAGCTACTTAAATATCCACAAATTTCATTGAGTCAAAGTCCTCCTCAATGACTACACCTTTCTTCTCCTTTGATTTCTTAGAGGGAGGCGACACAACAACGCCTTGTTGTGTAAAAGCTTGCTTTTCTTGTGTACTTTTTGGTCTCTTAAAACCTCTGGAGAAGTAACCTTGCTCTGGAGCATGCTTATCATAAACCATTATTTGTTTGAATCTCCTTCTGCTTCTTTAGAGCCATTAGAACAGAGATACTACATGAGGTTTAGGGTTAGTAAGTTCGTTAGGGTTTTGAGAGATTTGAGAAATCTGAGTTAGAATAAGGTTAAGAGTGCTTGAGGGTGATATGATTGTTTTAGAGAAAGAAAATGAGGCTAAAATTTTAGGGAAAATCTAAGCGGGAGTGAGTTTTAGGTTTTGAAGCTTGGATTTGAGAAATCTGAGGGAAACGATGATTTTGGGTTTTTAAGCTGGTAGAAATAATCTACGCACATAATATGTTTCCCACATACGTTTTATGATTAGTTGGTCAAGACTTACGTACTTGGAACACCATAATACAGGCACATGTGTGGTTTTAATGAATTTTGGGTGATTCTATTTCAAAATGGGGTTAAGGTTATATGTTCGTAGTACCCTTTTCTACGCGCACATAAGACACAAAATGGCATTTGCGTGCTTCTTATCAATACTAAGCATATAGATCTCATGTTCCTTTTGCATATATGCGTGTTTGTTCTTCAACATAGCCCCTCAACTATGGTTCCACATACGTGCTACATCCTTTCACGCATATACTGCCAACCCTTCTAAACCTAGTGTCTCTGCTCTAATACAACACGCATAGAACCTCATACTAAGAACATATAACCATCATACCAGATACTCAAAAATAATTTAATCTTCAACTACACACATGACATACCAAGTACACGCACAGTAGAAATCCAGAGATTTTTCAATGAAGGCACATGATGCTCTTCACCCACAATACCTTTGTAATGAGCTTAGCATCCAAAACTATCCAATAAACATTTACGCGCATATTATTAGAGCCAACACACATGATATCTTTATAGGCATCAATTTCAGAATTCCATTCCTTCCAACTTCAATGATTTCATTTGGCTCAGATCAATTTAATGTATATGTATGCATGAATGCAAATGAACACATAATAACACACAAATAATCAATCAAAACTCATTTACATCACACAAACCAATGCGCTTACGAATTGAAATAAAATTCTTTTCATTAAGGGGTTTTGTCAAAATATCAGCAAGCCGGTCTATTGTAGAAACAAATTCAAGTTCAATATCTCCCTTCAGAACATGATCACCAATAAAATGATGTTTTATATCAATGTGTTTTGTCCTTGAGTGTTGAATGGGATGTTTAGAAATGTTGATTGTACTTGTGTTATCACATTTGATAGGAACTTTTGAAAACTTGATTTGAAAATCCAAAAGTTGTTGTTTGATCAACAAAATTTGTGCAACACAGCTACCAACTGCTACATATTATGATTCAATAGTGGATAATGCAACACAATTTTGTTTCTTTGAAAACCAAGAAACAAGTGCATTCCCTAAGAATTTGCAAGTACCCGATGTGCTTTTGCTATCTAGTTGGCTTCCAACTTGATCAACATCACTATATCCAACTAAATCAAAGACATCATGTTTAGGATACCATAATCCAACATCTTAGTACCTATCAAATGTCTAAAAATTCTTTTTACGATACTCAAGTGAGATTCTTTTAGACAAGATTGAAAACGTGCCCAAAGACAAATACTAAACATAATATCTGGTTTACTAGCAGTAAGATAAATGATATATTCGATCATACCTCTATATAACTTTTCATCTACTCCTTTTTCATGTTCATCTTTGGTGAGCTTCATTGTAGTACTCATTGGAGTTGAAGCAAATTTTGCACTCTCCATTCCATACTTTTTCAACATATCACTAATGTATTTGCTTTGGTTGATGAAGATGTCATCTTTTGTTTGCTTAATTTGCAATCTGAGAAAGTGGCTAAGCTCTCCCATCATGATCATCTCAAATTATTTTTGGATCAACTCAAAAAACTCATCATACAAAAATAGGTTATTAGAACCAAATATTATATCATCAACATAAATTTGTACCAACAATAAATCATCATTTCTATGCTTAATAACAAGAGTAATATCCACTTTACTTCTATTGAAATGGTTCTCCAAGAGAAATTGGCTTAACTTTTCATACCAAGCTCTACGAGCTTGCCTTAAATTGTAGAGAGCCTTTTTCAATTTGAAGACATGATTTAGATTGTGAGGATCTTCAAATTCAGGAGGTTGTTTCACATAAACTTCCTCCTTGATGTGTCCATTCAAGAAAGCATTTTTCACATCCAATTAGAACAGCTTGAAATTCTTGAAGCATGCATATGCACATAAAATTCTAATAGCTTCAAGTCTAGTTACTGAAGCAAACGATTCCTCAAAATCAATGACTTCTTCTTGTAGATATCATTATGCAACCAGTTTGGATTTGTTCTTCACCACCTTTCCATCTTCATCTTCTTTGTTTCTAAATACCCAATTGGTGCCAATGATCATTTCTCCATCAGGTTGAGGGACTAAACTCCACACTTCATTCCTTGTGAATTGATTTAGTTTTTCTTGCATAGAATGAATCCAATATTCATCTTCTAATGCATTATTCACATTTTTTGGAACTACTTGTGAAATGAAGGCAAAGTTTTCTACATGTTGAAGTGAAGATCTAGTGGTTACACCCTTTGAAGTATCTCCAATGATTTGTTCCTTTGGGTGATGCTTTGTATATCTCTATTCTTTAGGTAATTCTTTTGGCTTTATATTCTTGGATTCACCTTGAGGTAGCTGGAATGAATCATTTCCTTTATCATTGATGTCCATATCCTTCATTTGGTTCATCAAACCTGGATTGCAATCATCATCATCTATACTTGGCACAAAATGGTTAGTTTCATCAAAAATCACATGAATTGATTCATCAACCTTTTCAAGCCTCTTGTTGTAAACTCTATAAGCATTACTTATAGAAGAATAATGAAGGAAAATACACTCATCTGATTTAGCATAAAATTTTCCTAAGGTATATTTCTTATTGTTATGAGCAAAGCACTTGCAACCAAAAATATGAAAGTAGGTAATGTTAGACTTTCTATTTTTCCATAACTCATCAAGTGTTTTCTTGAGTATGATTGCACATAAGCCCTATTAATGACATAGCATGTTGTATTCATAGCCTTAATCCAAAAATACTTTGGAAAATTATTCTCATTTAGCATTGTCATTGCCATTTCTTGCAAAATCCTATTTTTCCTCTTAACAACTCCATTTTGTTGAGGTTTCCTTAGAGCAGAAAATTTTTTGCAATATTCCATGCTCCTGAAAATAGAATTCAAATGGTTCACATGAGAATTCTCCGCCTTTATCACTTATAATAGAAGTAATAGTGTAGCCCTTTTCATTTTGGACTCTCTTGCTATAAGATGCAAATGCATGAAAAGCTTCATTTTTATGTGCAAGAAAAACACCCATGAGAATCTGGAAAAATCATCAACAATCACAAAACAATATGCTTTGACACTAAAAACTCAATGTACTAGTAGGACTAAATAAATCCATATGCAATAATTCCAAGGATCTTGTGGTAAAAATTAGATTTTTGCTTTGAAAGGATGACTTTGTATGATTTCCTTTAACATATGCATCACACACTAAATCTTTTTCAAATCCTTTTTAGAGAGATTTGAAATAGGATTTGAAATTATGTGCATTCTAGTATGCCCTAACCTTCTATGCCAAAGCCAAGCATCATTGTTCATAACCGAGAAGCAAGTTTCATTAAAGCAGTTAGAATCAAGCAAGTCAACCACATAAATATTATTTTGCCTCAAACCAGTAAATAAAACATTACCATAAATACCATGAACAATGCATTTATTGGGTCCAAATACAACTTTGCAATCCCCATCACAAAATTGACTAATGCTAAGGAGATTGTGTTTTAACCCATCAACAAGTAACACATTGTCCATAGTGGGATTAAGAGACTTACCAACTTTACGTTCTCGAATAATTTTACCTCTAGCATTATCCCCAAAGGTCACATAGCATCCATTATGAGCATTTATCTCCAAGAAACATTGTTTTATCTTCAGTCATATGGTGAGAGCATCCATTGTCCAAGTATCACACATTTCTCTTTACTCTTGCTATCAAACACACCTACAATGACATATCAAGCTTTTGAATTTGGTACCTAAATTTTATTGGGTCTTTGTAGGTTAGTTTCAGATAGTTTGGAAATGATTGTTCCTTTTGGTACCCAAATATTTTTTGTTCCAACCTTTCTATGTTGTCTCATTTTGCAAGAGTAAGCAAAATGTCCATCAACATCACAATATGTGCATGCATTGTCTACTAAGGTACCTTGTTTAACAAAAATATTTTTAGAAGAATTTTTGGGTGTAAAATAATTGTAGCCTAAGCCATTCTTGGATAAAGATTGTCTTTGAGATCTTAAGAGTTTCTCAAGGTTCTCTTTCCCACTTGTAAGCTTGTAGGAAATGTTAGAAAACTTTTCAACCTCTTTATTTAAAGACAAATTCTCTTCATACAAAATAATGTTTCTTTACTTACAACATTCAATTTCACACCAAGATCATTATAGCTTTTCTTTAATGCAACATATTTGGAACCTAGTTTTTGAAATTCATCATGAAGTTCATCAAATGCATCATGTAATTCATCAAGAGTGAATTGTTTGATTATTTCATCTTCACTTTCACTTGAGGGTTCATCTTCTCTTGCCATTAGACACAAATTTTCCATTTCTTGTACTTCTTCATCCTCTTCAAAGTTGTTTTCATCACTGTCACTCAATATGGCATTTATTGACTTTCCTTTATTTTTCTTTGAAAATTTGGAATATTTCTTTGTAAGAGGACATTCTTGTTTTACATGTCCTAGTTTGTTGCATTTGTAGCAGATGATGGAACTATCCTTATTGAATTCCTTCTTGAATTCTCTCTTAGGTTCCTTTGACACTTGATCCTTATTCCTCTTCCAAGGCTTGTTCTTTCTTCCTTTGACATTTGATCCTTGTTCCTCTTCCAAGGCTTGTTCTTTCTCATAAA
Organism: Flueggea neowawraea; assembly: GCA_948243855.1. Lineage (NCBI taxonomy): Eukaryota > Viridiplantae > Streptophyta > Magnoliopsida > Malpighiales > Phyllanthaceae > Flueggea > Flueggea neowawraea. The sequence goes on from CAODLS010354867.1 coordinate 18,834, forward strand.
TCTCTTGAATCTTCTAGCGTACATGGCTATTTCTTCATCATCATTGTCTTCATCTTCTTCTTTGGTTTCCTCATCAACTTTAGATTTCAACGCCATTCCTCTTCTTTGATCCTTCATTGATCCTTCTTCGTCTTCTTCATGCAAGCACATTTCATGGGTAAGGAGTGGCCCAAGTAACTCTTCCAAAGGTAGAACATTAAGATACTTTGCTTCCAAAATTACATCTTTCTTAGAAGCCTAAGATTTTGGTAAGGCTCTAAGGATATTCCTCACAGGTTCAGAATTGGAATATGTCTTTCCAAGAGCTTTTAGACCATTCAAGATGTCATTAAATATGTCAAACATCGCTTGAATGCCCTCTCATTCTTTCATTTTGAATAATTCATACTTGTGAATAATGAGTGATATTTTGTTCTCATTCACTTGTGAAGTGCCCTCATAGGTGATCTCTAGAGTCCTCCAAATCTCATGAGTAGTGGAGCACTATTGGACCTTGTTAAATTGGGTTTTGCTTAAGGCACAAAATAAGATGTGTATGGCTTTGTTGTCATAACATGCCATCTTCTTATCATAACTGTCCATTCTGCCTTTAGTGTGAGAGATTCCACTCCATCATCTATGTCTCTACTGCACCCCACACTTCCTTAGCTTCACACTTAAGAAAGACCATCATTTTAGTCTTCCAATAAACGTATTTACTGTCATCAAAGAAATGAGCTCTATTAATGGATAAACCTTCATGTTTTGACATGTCGCCCAAGGATGCCATTTTGGATCTTACACTCAATGTGATTTAAACTTTAAATATTGAGCACTTGGCTTTGATACCAATTGTAATCCCAATATAACAATCCAAGAAGGGGGTGGATTGGTTTCTTGCTAAAAATTAAACATTTGACAATCTTTTTCAATATTTTGTAAAAGATAGCAGTATCTCAATCAAAAACACAATCACACAAACACGAAATAAAGAGAGTAAGGAATAGAGAAACAAAGCCCTAATGTATCGTGGTTTGGTCCTCCTTAACCTACGTGAACTCCTCTAGCTTGCTAAAGAATTTGAATCCACTAAAACTTGCTCACTTCTAGGTGGAAGAAAACCATTGCAATCCCTTATTTTCCAGGCTTATAAGAAAACTTCTCCACATTTGTTTTCAGGCCAAAACAAGGAAACTAACACTAGTTCTAAGGCTCACTAATAACCACTATTGTTTTTCAAAGCTTCAATAAGTAAACATATGCTACCCTCAAACTTTAACACCAAAGGTTGATAATAGTGGATTCCCAAAGTTATAATCAGTATCTCACACCAACCCAATAACTGAAATGCAAATCAAAGGTTAGTAGGTACAAGAAATGAGTAGAACAAAGATAAGGACCAACTTAAGAATGAAAGAAAAATAGTTTGGGCACTCTCTTAATAATGTTCATTACCTTCTCTCTTGTCAGAAAGGACTATTTATAGGCACACTCCCAAAAATAGCCGTTGCAATTTCCAATATAGTCATTTAAAGAGAATAAAAAAATGCTGAAATTAATGGTGTAAGCTCCTACTACGTGCTTACTGTCACGACCCATTTTCAGAATCATAACCGGCGTACGAGACAAATCGTCTGTGGAAGCCCGACCCATCCCGGACAAGGCTCAAAGATCATATTACTACACAAAACATTTAATAACATTTGTAATTCAAAACATAATGAATAGAAAATAGATTTATATAAAATCAGCATGATAATAGTTTATATACCTAAAATAAGGTTTAAGAGTAAACCAAATCAAATACATCAAAAGCCAAATGGAAACCCAGTAACCCAACAGCATCTCGGTGCGAAACTCTAATACTCAAAACATAGAGCCTGGACAAAAGGACATCACTAACGAAAATACGCCTCACTGGTAAGCAAGATGAGGATCATTTGCCGAAGCCAAAATCCGTGTACCTGAAAGGGGGAATCATCCACAGACAGAAATAAAACGGGGGTCAAATCCAGTGAAGAATAACACTCCAGAATGCCTCATATGTACCTCACAAAGACTATTTTGAAAACAATTCGCAAATACCATATGCAATAGCAATAGATACATAATTATACACGCTATATCGGTATAACCTTTCGAAAATCATTTTGAAATCATTCGCAAACAAAGCAACTAGCATGCACGTAGGCGTAATAAAATCATCCCAGATTTCAAATCAGATTTTCTTATTCAAAACATATAGAAGTGATACGGGACTAAGCAAGTATGATATAGACTCTGTCATATATCACGAGATGTGTGGACCAGCCATAAATCATGATGAGGACCCGCCTCTATCAATATCAAATCATATGCCTGATCAAGGCAACATGGCTACCGACAACCCTAGTAGCTGGGCTATATCAAATCACTGGTATACCAAAGGCTACATGCCTCGCAACATAGGTGTCCCCATATCGAAAACCAAATCATACTATCATATAGTATAAAATCTTAAGCATTCAATCCAGCATCAAAATCAGAGAGAAATATATATAATACATACATAATCAATATATATATATATATATATCAATTTCAAAACAGTTATTGATTAGTAAATCACATAACCAATTTATTATCACAACCAATCCTCAGATTAATCCATATTCCAAATATTCTCAGCACATCAAAAACCAGTAAATAGGAGTTCGAGACACAGCCAATGTGTCTGAAGCTTCTATTCACTCAACTGGAAGTCCAAGCAATATCACCAGTCAAGTCACACTAGTCGGTGGCTGGTCTTGCTGGCAGGGACAAGTAGTTGCACAAGTACAAGCAGCTCAAACATCAAAATGAGGTATTGTGGCAATACCAAATGCATGATATGCAACTGCAAAAGTAGATCTAATCCTACAAAATGAAAAATATGCCCAGATCATGATCCCCTCAGTATCCAACAGAACTGAATACCCACATTGGCTCTAATCAACCTCCTGCACATCAATGCAACCTTGAGTTCAACAAATGAACTCAAAATCCTCAAAAATCTCTACTTAGAGATTCAGATCTCTATGACCTATAAGGAGAAATCATCAATTTCTCCAAACCAAACTCAAATCTAAGTAGTTCTAACTCTGATCCAACAAGAAGTATCAAAAACTACACCAGATCTGCTAAGAAATCTAGTAAAACCCAAAACCCTAGTTTTAGAGAAACCCCTTTGGTTCAAACACCAAATCCTGCGAAACCGAAGCTTAACCCACAAGCTCCAAGATTCAAATAACCATAATATAACACCTATTAACTCCCATTCCATCAGAAAAGAAAATATCTAACCCAAACTTAAAGTTTGGTCGGAGCCCTAGAATGCTCAAATGCAAAGTAAAATAAGGAAATCAGGAGATTAATGGATGTTTCTTACCTCAAAAATTGTTGTAGAAGCAAAGAGAAGCAAGTGAGATCGAAGAGCAATAAATGATAGAGTTCTCTGGTGGTTGAGATGAGTTATGACCGAAGAAAGGGTAGATGGAGGGTATTTATAGACTCAAGGGCTGGAGCGCATCATTTCATGCAAAATTGCCCAGCTGGAACACATCTATGTGCGTTGTAGGGGTTTTTCGTAAGTAGAACCGTGCTCTACATGGGTAGCATCCCACACAACGTACGTAGATGGCAGATCTGAAGCCCCTCATTAAGATCTACTATCTATGTGCATTCCACCCCCTGCTGTGTGAGTAAAAGGGCTCAGCGTGCTCACGGGTCACACCCAAAGGATGAACAACGTGCACAGCAACCCATACCACGCGCACAGACCAAGCAAAGCTCTCGGCCGATTCATCTCCATCTAAGTGCATAGTACTTTGTACTGTGCACGTAGATAACCACCTGTGTACGTTGCACTCAACGCACATTCACGGTCAAGGTTCAGGCCTCTACTACATGCACAGTACCATGTAGTAGGCACATAAATGACCTCCAACGTGCACAACATACGCAACACAAACCTCAACCTAAAGGTCAACATCCCAACTCAAAATCACATCAGAATACTACTAGATTTGGGCTAAAATAAGCGGGATATTACAACTTGGGAGTAACCCTAAGATCATATATGTGGCCAAATCTTTCTTTAAATGAGCACCAAGTCTCTCAAGTTGGTCAATGTAACCTTTCATCTT
>CAODLS010354978.1:0-10716 GCA_948243855.1 Flueggea neowawraea
ATAAACATTAATCAATCATCAATTGCATCAAACAAATTCCAAATCGCTCTAGAAATCATCAAAACCGAACCTAACCCTAGCCAACACAATAAATCATCAAATCTGTAGATTCAAGGCTTGAAACATGTTCCTTTAACCTCAGTGAACTCTAATCTAACAACCCTTAGCATCCATTAACTTAGAATCATCCAAAAATCCGAACCCTAGACCCATTTGGTCAAAACGGATTTGATGGATTCATGCATGAAAGAGATGTTAAATCAAGAAAGAGTTTTAATCTTACCTCTTAAAATGGTTATGGATGATGGACGAACCAAGCTCTGAAATCCCAGAAGAGTTGAGAGAGTTTTGATTGAGTTGAGAGTGTACAAAATGAGGAAATCGGGTTTGTTCGACGCTTTAAAGGCATCTAAAACACACCTCACGTACGTCAATCTATGTCTCACGTACGTTAGGGTACTCTTGCATATGTGTATAGACATCTCACGTACGTTATCGGGATTCAAAATCAATTCTGGACACACCAGGCCCGACCTCACGTACATCACTGTTGATCTCACGTACGTGAATCATCATGGAAACCCAGCACACGTACGTCAATCGTTGAAAACACGTATTCTGCAAAAACAGTGCCTAACGTACGTTAGCCTAAAGCTTACGTACGTTAGAGTTCCTTTACGTGTGTTATCCTTGTTCCTACGTGCGTTGGCTGCCATAACGTGCGTTATCCTTGTACCTACGTGCGTTATAAGCCTTATTTCTCTTTTCTTGACTTCTCATGTTACCAAATTCGTTCCAGATCATTTCTAACACTTAACAACATCCAACCTAACATGATTACATCATTCACCATCCATTGGTGTTCCCAAAAGTCCTCCATAACATATTCGAAAACTATAGGGTTCATAATTAGAAAGTACGGGATATTACAAAAATAGTGCTTATGAGAAGCATTCCAAGATGCTCCAAATAGAGGGGGAAAGTCTAGATCTAGCCTTGGCTAACAAAGACAACAAGATGGAGAACAAATTGGGAACGGAATTTCCAAGGAACCAAACTAAAATTACCAGAATGTTCAAGGATATAAAAGAATAAGGGAGCGTTTTTCCAAGCTCAACAAATCGGGAATCAGAAAGTTCAAACTAGAATGATTTCCAAAGAATAAGTACGAAAGATTTAGGAACATGACCAAACAAACAGAGCAAAAGGAGTCAAATAAGACTGCAAACCAAACTACAAAAGGAAATTCTAAAAACCATTCGGTTCAGATACGCAAAAACAAATCCAACTCAAACTACATCCACAGATGTCATAGAAAGGCGGGATGGGTCCGAATGGCACCAACAAAGGTAGTAGAAGTGCTCCAAAATTAATCTACTAATGTGCATTTCCATAATCAAATCAAACCGAATATTCCAATTATTCCATATACTCCCAAACATATCTCAGAATCTTATCATAAAATCATGGAGAAACTATCCATCGTTTTCGCATTTTAGCAAAGCGTAATATCAAATCCTCAACGAAAAATTTCAACAACAAAGTCACCAACTAGAATCATAATCATTTATCCAATCTACCAAAAATTTCCAAAATATCAGAAAACCTAATAGCGTCAATTGTCACCAACAGAGATATCATAAGTACTCCAAAGCGTACATCAATCATATCCAATTCTTATAACCCAAATTCTAGCCAAACTCGTAAGTTGATCCGCATACTTACGATCAGTTTTAGATCCTATCAAAAATCATAATCACTTATACCACATAAGTCAAACTATAAATCAACTCCAAATTAATTTCCCCCAAGTGTTACTCGTAACTCTCTATTATTATTGTTTAACCTCAAACAAAATTGTCTACCACTACAACAGTCACATCAACAATCATAATCTGAAACTGTCAAATGAATCAAACATATACAATTTGGACATTATAAATATTATTTCTCATTTTGGTCTCTTTTCTTAATTTCTTCTCTTTCTAATCCTTAACTTGTATTTATTCGATTGTTCTATCCAGTCTTTTTAATTTAGTTTTCAATCCTATTTAGTACAATTATAATATAGCATTCTAGATTTAACTATAATTTGAATGTATTCTATTAATCGAAACTTTTGTGAGTAAACGGTTCAACCTAATGATTACTCTCTAACTAACTCCTTAATTATTCATCTTTGTGTCTTAAATTATAACTATAAATAATGGTATATATATGAAAATGCTTATGCAATTCATGTACAAATAAATGTATGCTATGCATGATTATTTAGGGTTATGGTGTCACAGTTGAAATTCTTAACTAGGTTTACGTTATTCATAAGCATGCATGGCAGCGGAAACAACAAAGTTTTACATCTAGAATTCCACTAAGGATCCATGCATATCGACATACACGATTAGGGTTAGCAATATTTACCTTAAAATTGCCTAGAGGATTCAGCTGAATGGAAATATTGGTGTAGCTTTTAGTACAAACTCGAAAACCTTTCTATCCATGTTGTCTTTGCGTTAACGTGACCAATGGTATCCACACAAATGAACTCGGTTGAATCGGTTTAGTGTAGTAGCACAAAGAATTACTATTCTAGACTCACGAATTTTTTCTCTCTTTTGATCTATAAAAATTCGACCAATCCCTCAATATGCATTAGAAATTCGACCTTGTGTAATACACATAAATATAGAGATGTTTAAACCCTAGTTTTAGTGTACTAGGTTCCTAAATACTTGTCCTACAAGCATAAGGATTACTCAGTCATACTAAGACTCTTATTTATCTATTTAATAAATAAATAACTAAACAAATCCTATTAATAAATATGTGTGTCGACAATCCATAAGCAAAAAGTACTAGGTTTTATTTATTCTTGTCTTATAAGAATAATGACTCCTTTCTTAATTAGGATTTTAATCAACTTGATTAAATAAGACTTAGTCAACCTTTGACCTAGTCAACCTAGTATGTATAGCCGAATTTTTCATGGTATTTTAATGTAATTGAGATTTTAATTACTTGATACATTATCATTAAATAAATCTCCCTTATTAATCTATATAGGCCCAAATTATGTCACACATAATATGCCCAAAACATTATAAGAAGTAATTTATATTAAAAGCCTATTACATTAAATCAAAACATACTAATATTGATTTTTTATCATTTGAGTATCATTCCTCATAAGAGGAACAAATTCATCACTCTCACTATCACTCCTCTACAAGATTCATGACATATCCAATCATACCTTTTTATTGTTACCCTGTTACGGATAGTGTTTAACTAAATCAAAACATGTGATTCCTCATGTAGGAGTCAATTGTGAGCTTCAATCAGAGGACTCAAACATCACCACTGCATGAAAGCTACTTGTCACATAGATTCATGAAGTACTTTCATAGCGGGTCAGTCCAATACATGTTCTCTAACATATACCTATGTTCTAAATGATATCTCATATCAATAATCAGTAAAACATGATTATATACTTAGCAACATACTAATCTTAATTTTTTATCATTCCTATGATAACAATCGATTAGGGTCATTTAGAATAATATTCCTTTTACCTTAGAGTGTTACTATCAAGTCATACTTGATGACATAAGGAATAATAAACTATTCATGGAGGTTTTATTTTCATAAAATATATAATAATATTTCATAGATATAAAATAAAATGTCTCTTTATTAATTGATAAATCGAATGACAATGTACACAACTGATTGGACTAGGACATTAAAACAAGTAGTCTCCCACTTGCACTAGTTCCAATCAGGAATGAACATAATACCTAAAGACTTGATGTGTCTTTCATTGTTATTGGTGTCAACTCTACATATCTTAACATCTCCTCTTTCAACTATCTCTCGAATGAGGTGAAATCGCTTAAGTATGTGCTTGGTTTTTTGATGTGATCAGGACTCTTTGGCTAGAGCAATGACCTCATTGTTATCACAATATAAGTCTACTTGATTTGTGATGCTTGGGACGACATCCAAACCTGTAATGAACTTCTTGAGCCAAACAACTTCCTTTGCAGCATTCGACGCAGTTATGTACTCAAACTCTGTAGTAGAATCGACCATAGTTTCTTGCTTGGAACTTCTCCAACTAACTGCACCTCCATTCAGACAAAATACATAACCAAATTTTCATATAAAATCATCATGGTCAGACTGAAAACTAGTATTAGTGTATTTAGGACTAGTTCGCCTTCTTGTCCTCCATAGACCAATAAAATATCCTTAGTTCTTGTCAAGTACTTGATGATATTCTTGAATGCGATCCAGTGACTTTCACCTAGATCGGACTGGAATTTACTAGTCATACTTAAAGCAAAAGTGACATCAGAACATGTACAATCCATGGCGTACATGATGGATCCAATAGCATAAGTATATGGAATCCTACTCATGCGATCTCTGGGTTGTCTTGTTGTAGGACAACCAGCCTTGCTTAAAGGTTTTCCAATAACCATGAGAATCATTCTTTTCTTGGCATTTAGCATGCTAAACCTTTTTAACACTTTATCAATGTACACACTTTGGCTTAGTCCGATTAGGCTCTTAGATCTCTCTCTATATATTTGTATCCTTAGGATATTTAAGGCTATACCTAAGTATTTTATTGCGAAACATTTTCTTAACCAAGTCTTGACACTTTACAAGGTAGGAACGTTGTTTCCAATGATCAAGATGTCGTCAACATACATTTCTAAGAACACTTCTGCACTCGTACTAACCTTATTGTATACACAAGGCTCATCTTCATTCTTGATAAATCCAAACTCTTTGATCGCTTCATCAAAATGAAGATTCCAACTTCAGGATGCTTGCTTCAACCCATTAATAGATCTTTGAAGCTTTCATACCCTCCTAGGATTCTTAGGATTGACAAAACTCTCAGGTTGTGTCATGTATACATCCTCGATGAGGTTTCCATTTAGAAAAGTAGTTTTGACATTCATTTTTCATATCTCATAGTCATAATATGCTGCTATGGCAAGAAGAATCCTGATTGATTTGAGCATCACGACTAGTGAAAAGGTTTCATCATAGTCAATACCATGAGTTTGTCTACAACCTTTTGCAACAAGTCTTGCTTTGAAGATCCCATCGGCTTTTAACTTGTAAATCCATTTGCAATCAATGATCTTAGCTCCATCAGGTGGATCCACCAAGTTCTAAACTTGGTTATCATACATAGATTGCATTTCTGATTTCATAGCTTCATTCCACAACATCTTGCGAGTCATTTGGAATCTCTATCCTATCTTTAGCGGTTATTTGTAGTTCATTTATTTCTTCTAGAAGTACTTTACTCCTACTATTTCCTTTGGAAATGAATTGTCTTTCCAAAAAGACACCAATTCGAGCAATAAACACTTTATTCTTGGAACGATTATAAAAGTAGTATCTTCTTGTTTCCTTTGGACACCCCACAAATATACACTTTTCAGATCTAGTGCTAACTTTTCAGAAACTTGACATTTCACTAAAGCTTCGCATCCCCAAATCTTTATAAAAGACATTATGGGCTTTTTCCTATTACATATCTCATATGGTGTATTTTCCACTGCTTTAGATGGAATTCGGTTAAGTATGAAAGCAATAGTTTCTAAAGCAAAACCCCAAAATGACACTAGAAGATCCGTTTGACTCATCATTGATGGAACCACATCCAATTAAGCATGATTTCTCCTTTCAGAAACATCATTCCATTGATGCGTTCCTAGAGGGGTAAGTTGTGAGAAAATCCTATACTCGTTAGGATGATTGTCAAACTCTTGGATTAAATATTCTCTACCACTATTGGATCGAAGTGCCTTGATATTCTTGCCAAGTGGGTTTTGTACTTTATTTTTAAATTCCTTGAACTTTTGAAAGGATTCCAATTTGTGTCTCATAAGATAGAAAAATCCATATCTACTGAAATCATGAGTAAAAGTGATAAAGTACAAATACCCTCATCTAGCACTTGTACTAAAAGGTTTGCATACATCAGTATGTATTAGGCCTAATAGATCATTGGTTTTTTCACCTTTTTGTGTAAAAGGACTCTTGGTCATTTTGCCTAACAAATAAGATTTGCATGTATCAAATGATTTGAAATCAAATGAATCAAGTAATCCATCTTTATGGAGTTTTGAGATGTGTTTCTCACTTGCATGACCCAAACGACAATGTAAAGTAGGTTTGGTTCAAATCATTTGATTTTAACCTTTTATTAACATTATAGATTGGCTTGTTTTGTTCCAAGTTTAAAACATAAAAACCAAAAGATAAGCCTGCAACACCATAACATATGTCTCCACTATAAATGGAAAGATTATTGTTCTTAATAATAAAATTAAAACCATCATTGTCTAAACAAAAAATGAAAATGATGTTCTTACTCATAGTAGGAACATAATAACAATTAAATAATTGTAAAACAAATCCACTAGGCAAAGTTAAATAATAAGTCTCTACAGCTAATGCAACAACTCTTGCTCCATTGCCCACTCGTAGATCCACTTCGCCTTTCATCAATGATCTGTTATTTATCAATCCCTGCAAATTAATGCAAATATGAGCCCCACATTCAGTATCAAATACCCATGAGGAATTAGTAGATATATTGATTTCTATAACAAAAATACCTGAAGTAGAAGTCGCACTTCCATTCCTCTTTAGCTCTTCCAAATAGAGTTTGCAATTCTTTTTACATGCATTCAATGACTTGTTTGTCAAAAACTTTTCTTGACAAGCTTGCTCTTGGAACATTTCCTTGAGATGTTTCATCATGTCAAATGCTTCCATAGTTTCGAATTGTCTTTGCAAATCCGCAACTATGGTTGCAAGCATAAGACATGTGACGCCTGTTGAGTCACTTATATGCTTCTCATAAGCATATTTGTGATCTAGGGGCATTTAATGTGGGTACTTGGGGGGAATTGTTGTATCTAGGGCATAACTCTTCCTTTCTTGCTTGAGAACAATTCTTAAATCAAGGAAGTCAGTCCCATTCAATTTCTCCTTCTCGAGGATCGATCGCAGAGTAATGATTGATGTGTTGTTGTTTATTGTCATATTTCTCATACAAAATATGCACGAATTATTAAGAGGTATTTTGAACACTCCCATTAAAACTAACATCCGTAAAGTTAATTTAAGTTTTAAACATAGTGGGTACAAGATCCATATTTCACTCAAAGTTAAGCCAGCTAAACCAGTCCTTAACCTTAGCTATTTAGGTAGAAAAATCCTTTTCAATTATATCAAATATAACTCTTGTAGTTCTAGGGATTTTGACATCCCATGTCCCGATATTAAATCCCTTTCTATGCTCTAGGCCCAAAACTATTTTGCTAGTCATGTTAAGTCTAACCATAACCAAAATATGGATGCAACCATTATCCACTATTGCCTATCTAAGGTAATCAAGTGCACCCTGCGGAGGCAGAAACTACACAACGACGAACAAAGGTTTGACAAGCATTGATTATAGAAGGCATTTCGGCTTACTATTTGTAGGGATTGTGTTTGTTTGTTTGCGTGGTATACAAAAAATAAACATTCATTCATGGCATATATGCATCACATGTATATATATAGCATAATATAAATGTCACATGACAAAGCCCAAAACTAATTGATCTCACAAGCCAATGTGAAGATCATGGTCAACCTAAGGTGTTCTTCAATCTTCTTGCAACGAACGGACTCCATCTTCTTTTACAAACATTGTATAAATTTTAAATCTATACTATATTATGCTAAAAGATAAATAGGCACATTTTCCAAAAATTGAAAATTGAAATAAGAAAAATGGCACATTCGGCCAAACCATTACATTCAATAATAAACCAATCATATGGGTTTAATTTAGGTTATTTCATGCACCATACATATTGAATCATCATTCAAAACAAAATATAATTAGATTACGAACATGAAGTATCAATCAATTAATCAAACAATTGCATCGAGTAAACGTTAGATGTGTAAAACAGTTTCACAAGCCGGTTGCGATGGAGGTTTATAATTCGCATTGCTCATGAAACGAGTTGCTAATTTTAAAACCATAATCTGTATTAATCTCATTAATAATTGAATCTCATAATTAAATTATAATTCAATTCATTATTTGTAATCCCATTACAAAAACCGCATGTACAAAACCTAGTCAGCTTTTTAAGTGAATCTTAATAACCTTAGCAAATTCAATCATCATATAAAATTTGGCCCATTAAAGTAAAACACAATTTTATCTTGCTAAATTAAATCCTAAATCATATGATTAATTCAACAAAAATATCATCAATATTAAAGCAAGGTTGAATATCAACAATCAAACAATTATATCGCATATAAAAGAAATCGTCAATGTCGATGATGCAAGTGGCTCTGATACCACTGTTGGAATTCTTAACTAAGTTTATGACATTCATAAGCATACATGGCAACAGAAACAACAAAATTTTACATCTAGAATTTCACCAAGGATCCATGCATATCGACATACATAATTAGGGTTAGTAATATTTACCTTAAAATTGCCTTGAGGATTCGGTTGAATGGCAATATTGGCGTACCTTTTAGTACAAACTTGAAAAAATTTCTACCCACGTTGTATTTGCACGAACGTGACCAATGGTATCTACACAAACAAACTCGGTTGAATCGGTTTAGTGTAGTAGCATAGAGAATCACCATTCTAGACTCACGAATTTTCTCTCTCTTTTGATCTGTAAAAATTTGGCCAATCCCTCAAAATGCATTAGAAATTTGTCCTTGTGTAATACATCTATATATAAAGATGTTTTAAACCATAGTTAAAGTGTACTAGGTTCCTAAATATTTGTCCTACAAGCATAAGGATTACTTAGTCATACTAAGACTCTTATTTGTCTATTTAATAAATAAATAAATAAACAACTCCTATTAATATATATGTTTGCTGAAAATCCATAAGCAAAAAGGACTAGGTTTTATTTATTCTTTGCTTACAAGAATAATGACTCCTTTTTTAATTAGGATTTTAATCAGCTTGATCAAATAAGACTTAGTCAACCTAGTATGTATACCACATTTTTCATGGCATTTTAACGTCATTGGGCTTTTAATTACTTGATACATTATTATTAAATAAAGGGGTTTTTACATAACTACCAACAATAGAAATAAATATTACATATTCATCTGTTACAATATTCAAATTCTACGAACATATCAAAAATTTAAGCGTGTCTATCAACAAATTTAAATTGCAAGTACACCACCACTACCTAAAAAGCCTCCAAACATAGCACTCTCCAAAAACCCTAAAGACAAAGTCGCAGTAACAATCCCTCTCTCTTTTCTCTTCTCTATCTCCTTTCTCTTCCCTCACTCTCACTACTACTCTCTCTCTCCTCCCTCTCTTTTATACATCGAAAAAAAAGCTTCCATCAATAAGATATCTGTCTATCGATCTAAATATAGAAGATATCTAGAATTTTTCTGAAGATTTCATATCATGAAAACAACAAACTTCCATCAAGAATGCAACAACTGTGATTCAGATAGTTTAAAACCAATTTACAGTTTTCGTCGTTAATCAAAATATATAAGATCTCTAGATATTTTTTGAAGATTTTAGATCGCAAAAAAATACAATCTTTCATTGAGAACACAATAGCTTTGATTCAGATCATAGAAAACCAATATGCAGCTTTCGTCATTAATCAAAATATAGGAGATCTCTATATAAATTATGCTTATAGTATGTATGTTTATAACTTGTTTATACTATGTTTGTAATTTGTATATCTTTCACAGAGATACAAATCGTACAAGTATCTGTTTTGTAACTTGTTTATGTATATACTACGTTTATGACTTGTTTATGTTATATTTGTAATTTGTATAGCACTCACCAACGAAAAAACAACCTATATACAATATATAGACAACATTTATACAATGTATATACAATAAATAAACAACATGTATTCAATATACATACAATATGTATATCTTTTACAAAGATGCAGAACATACAAGTATCAGTTTTATAACTTGTTTATGCTATATTTGTAACTTGTATATCTTTTACAGAGATACAGAATATACAAGTATTAGATTTATAACCTGTTTATACTATGTTTGTAATTTGTATATATACAACAAATATACACTATAAAAAAACAACATATACACAACTATAAAAAAGTAGAAACGACATCGTTTAGTTACAAAGGTGAATAGACAATATTTGACTAATCGACCGTGTATTACAAAAGCCAAAAGTAAAAGTATAATATCAAAAAGTAAGACCCAAATAAAGAAAAGTAAATCTGTAAATTCAATAAGTGGGTTGTACGGCCCAAATTACATATTTTGAAGAAGGTACACAACATAATTATCACTTAAATAAATCACTCTCTTATTAATCTATATGGGCCCAAATTATGTCACACATAATAATATTCCCAAAACATTATAAGAAGTAATTTATATTAAAAGCACATTACATTAATGGATAATATCCTATATTATTTTATGACATAAATCATAAAACCCTAAATTATTAATGATTAATTAAATTAATCATCTTAATAATTTAATTACCATGAGAGAGGATATTTGTGAACCAATTCAATTCGTTCTTGTGTGTGACCCAATAGGTCCACTCGAAAATGGAAATGAGCCTTGTCCCAAAACTTGAGCCCAAAGTTCATAAGT